>CM037792.1:1980468-2030468 GCA_021229015.1 Solen grandis | reverse complement strand
GTCTCTTTTTAATGGAAAAGATCGCAATCGAAAATATGTCACTGCATTGCTTTATGACGACCGCTACAGTATCATGTATGATCTTGCTGCCGACCGAAAGTGAACTCGTCCATCCTGTCCTGAAACTTGAGATGGTCCGTTCAAAGGGTACACTACCGGGATCCAGGAATGAAGATGAGGACTTCTGGTTTGACTGGGCCGTCGTGGACGGTAAAGTATACTATTACTTTCTGAAGTATCTTGTCTACTCCAGGCTGAACAAACCCGTCCACAAACAGGTTGCCATGGATAACCTGAAATGGGTTATTGGAGACGACAAGAACCTGGGTCACGTTGAGACCGCCTACAATCTGTTGGGGTGGATGTACAAAGAGGAGAACCGTATGGAGGAGGCCCTGCACTGTTGGGCGAGATCATGGGAGATACGGCCCCACCATAATGCGGCCAAGTGGCACTATACTCTGTTTCAGATAAATAGACAGGGCCAATAACACACACACACACACACACACACACACACACACACACACACGCAGAGGCTAAAAGTCATCAGAGGAATGAAAAAAAAATATATATATATATTTATATATATTTTCAAAACCTTCGTAGGAGTCGTATTGCCATTTATTTCATAATTTTATATTTTATCCTTGCAACTCTGTTCTATACTACGCAGAGATTCAGTTCTGTCTTATTGCAACCGGTATGTGATTATAAGTTTCATGCTCATTGAAATACGGTTGCATTGAAGAAGTCAAAACTGAAATAAAATGGGTTATGTACATGAGGGTACAAAATGAAATGAAAATAAAACAACAAACTATATTTAAATATTTGCTTCCTTTTGATTAAGATATACATATTGATAAAAAGCTTACACATTGTAGGCAAGAGAAAAAGGACGAGTAAGAGTGGCCATCTGGTTATTGTTAGCAGTCTATTGAAACAATAGTTTCTCATCTTTTCTTGAACTCAGTCCTGAAAATTAATTACCTTATCCAACTCAATATACCAGAAAAATGACTTGTATTATTTATATATTTCATGTATTAAATGGAAATATATTTATTTGTCTAAGTAAAGGTATAATGTCATTAAAAGGTAAACAAACATTTGAAATGATATCAACGTCATAAATAACAGCAATAAACATGTGAACAGTTAGAGTCTTATGAAGACCTTTACCTTTGGGTAGATAAATTATTCTGATTTTTTATGACAAGCTTAAAGCTTGAGTGATACAATTTTAGAGCGTAGTAAGCAACTACTTGAAGGTCTGAATTTCGTTCAGATGTACCCAAACTTTCATTTATACGTGTCTTCATGTACTTACCTCTCTCTCTCTCGCTCTCTCTCTCTCTCTCTATATATATATGCATGTACATTTACTACACAAAAGTAAATATTACATAATAATACATAATGTTCAGAGTTTCAGTTTTATGGTTTTTTCATGTATAATTTTCTTATTTAAATTAATTTCAATTTGTCATGAAAATCATCTATACATAGACTTCATATAATTTGTGCTAATTGCAGAATTGTATGACTTTCTTTATATTTGACTTACCTTTGTTTATGCATAACTTTCCTTTTATGTGTTTTTTTCTTCATACGTTATCATTTTGTTCTATTTTACTTATATTTTAGACATTTTCAGTAACCTAGCGTATATTAATTTAAAGTGTAAGATGGTTAGTCGCTGGCTGACCATTATTTAGTCCATGCTAAATATTTAAGATAGCAGGTATAAGTACCCCGAGCCAAAGGACCTGGGAGATGGATCATCATTCACAGCAGTCGGTCTATGATCGCTGAACCTAACAGTTCATTTCAGAACCAACTCCTCCCTTAACACTGTCTCTGGGGATGACAACCTTTTAGGCTGAATTAGTCAAGTTGTCATTCCCACCTTTGACTTCAAACTTCCTGATTGTATCAAGTACCTACCGCATAACAATGTTTTTTCCCTTAAAAATTTGACCTATTTATCTTTAAGGAGTTTTGGGTCACACTCCAGGATCTGCACATTATGATGGAACCTCTTAAAACTTGAAAACAGTCAGACAGACAGACCTGGGAGATGTCACTTTTGTCATTAGGGTATCAAAATATAATGTACTTTGGTGACGGGCTCCTCTCAGAATAAAGCTTTTTCGTACTTGGGGCGAGTTGCTCAAACAATGTGTTGCAACGTCACATTTTATCGTTTTCTTCGTGCTCCACGTAACAATTCTATTATTTTGTAGCGAAAAAACTTTTTGAAGATGGCATTTAGCGCGTAGATGTCATTTATCTACCATTAAAACAAATATATTTCTGTAAAATTTAGCGGATGATCCATGCATTTAACTGGCATATGAAGAAACAAACAATTTTAATTTTCCACATTTAATGTGCATTTACGAAATAATACACACTCTGAGTAAAGTTAAATAGACTGTCTGGTAGATATATCGCACCGTTACCAATTGCGTTGACTATGACTTGGGGAGTAGTGTCTCAGAAGCTTGCTTCTGTTGGCATGAGAAATAATGCATTTAGATTTACCTTTATTCTGTCAGCTTAGGGCTCTGAGCACTCTAGATATCCATAGCGGTCTGTGACTGGCGGTGGGACTGTGATTTAGCTCACAACGGTTTCATGATATGGCTGTGTTATAGCTTAAAAGGTCCAGTATCCAGTTTCAGGCAGTGGGATTGCTCAGAATAGTTTAAGCTGGGAAGAAAACTAGCCATCCTACTGGCATGGGACTTGTATATAATTAAGTTTTAGTTGGTCCCATAACTGAGACACTTTAGTTCGATCATTGTTCACCAAACTTGATTCATTTGTACATATTTGTATGTAAAACTTTGCCTGTGTATGGGTAGCACCGTAGCTCATGCTATAGTTTCAAATCTTTGTATTACGTTTAGCCGAGTTAATGTCAGAACGTAAGAAATTCAATAATTGTCTGAGATAAGGGTTTTATCATATGAATGAAAATACAAATGAAAATTGCATACACATATATAAAAAAGGATTGAAGTGAAAGTCAAAACTTATCTTGTTTTTTTCCCCCCAACATACAGTTAAGACATGGTCAATTTCTAACAATAAGCTTTATTTTATCCACATTTCACGTAGTGATTAGGCCAAAATTATGTTGAAATAATTGTTTATTTATAAATGTTTATTTTAAATGATTTACTACAATAATTGAAGATTTTTATGAACAATATGTTTACAAAATATGGTGATGTCCCTGACTTATAACTTGAAATGGGACATAGAGGTAAAACAAACAAACAAACAAACAAACAAACAAACCAAAAACTACCATAAACTACATTAAGAAACGCACAGGAATAATTGGCCACTAATCTACTACTGAACACTATATAGAATACATAAAAATAGCTTTAATATGGTCTCAAATGTCGACACCTATAAATAACTAAACACAACCACCAAACTATTCCAACATTGTAATTTCAACATCGTAAAACACACAGTGGCAGAAACCAGCCACCGTAGACTTCGATCAGCCGAAAAAAAGAATGTAGATACAGTGCCTAGAAAGTAAGAAAACTGTTTTATTTAAGTTTCACTGAAAAGTTGTATTTTGGTGTAATTTTAACTGACACTAGAGTGATATTATAGTGGTTAAATAAATGTTATGACAAAATATTTTCGAATTTATGGTTATTCTTTTCAAATTTATAGTTTTTACCAATTCTTTTTATTCATCATATTGTGTATTCTAAGTTAGAGCTTGTTTTGGTTCTGTCCCAATTTTAACCCATTTTTTCTCCTCACTAACATTAATTGTTTTCAACCTTTAACATTTCTTGATTTGAGTAACTAAAGTAATTTCTTACTGGCCTTCAACAGCAGAGATATTCGTTTGCACTCATTATGTAAACGTCATTCAGCTGTTGCCACTTGAGTAGTTCACGCCCGTGTAATTCGAAAATTCGTAATATGTACAATGTATATGAATAAATGAACACGGACCTTATAATCAATACTAGCATAATAATATGGCTGACGTTTTGTCTATTTATAATCTCGGCATTCTTCCTACGATGAATAAAGTCCAGTGTACATGCTTTCTCTAAAATTTACTATCATAACAAAATATAAATGAAAATAAAATATCATCCCAACCTCAGGTTTGTGAAGTTGGCTGGGCATTGGGTATCAATTTCTAGCTACAACCAAATTTCTAGCCAGGTTGGAATTCGCGGATACCGCGGATATCATATAGCTAGCTGGGAGTTCGACTGTAGCTGGGAAACTGCACAATCAGTTATATTTAACGATTATTTTAAATATCTAATTCCCAGCTGGCTGGTTGTAGAAAGTGTGCATTTTAATATTGGACATACTTTTTTTTTATTACAAAGTTTAGAATTACGGATTTTACACAATGAGTGAACAAAATAATCCTCAACACATTGCAACGTTTGCCCGATATCTAAGCGCATATACGACCTTCACATCAACCCCGGTATCAACCCCGGTGGCCGAGTGGTTAGAGCGTCCGCCTCGGGAGTGGGAGGTCTTGGGTTCGATCCCCAGCCGCGACATACCAAAGTCGTAAAAAATGATACGGTTACAGCTCCCTTGCTTGGCGCTCAGCAGATAAGGTTAGTTGCAGGACTGGTTGGCCTGGTGTCAGGATAATGTTACTGGGTGTGGTATCATGTCAAATGTCTACGGTGTGATACTGCAGTGTGGCAGCACTATATCTGTCTCAAGTAGACATCGTCTCCAAATAACTAAAATACTGTCGACGGGACGTTAAACCCATCAAACGAACGACCTTCACACTGACGGCAGGCTATTACGCAAACTTTCGCTCGTGCTACCCGTGCAAAGTATATATAGCAACATTTTGGCCCTGACCGACCGACATCTTTAACGATAATGCAATAATAAAATCACAGTTCGCGTATAAGAGAAATCAGCCACCATACAAGTAACTGTTGTCTATGGAAATTAGAGTCGAGCGTAGCGAGCGGACAAATTTCATAGACAACGGTTACGTGTGGTGTATCTGACTTAGACCACGGATAATAAATAATCGGTTTATTGCCAAATGTTTTTCTGTAATCAACTTAGTACGCAATGCACTGAAAGGTAAAACAGACCAAATTTCTACCAACCACACTTAGCGCGATGTAATAATTATATAGAAATGAAGAAAACAAAATCTTTATTAACCTGTTCTACATGGTACATCACTAATAATATACACATGAAAAAAAATATACATACACACTCGCAAATGATTTTAACAAATATATAGGAAAGGATGAGATCAATTTGTTAAATATTTTTTTACGGTTAAAGGCCACCGTCCCCGGTTACCGAGTGGTTAGAGCGTCCGCCTCGGGAGTGGGAGGTCGCGGGTTTGATCCCCGGCCACGGCATACCAAAATCGTAAAATATGGTACTGTTATAGCTCTCTTGCTTGGCGCTTATCATATAAGTTTAGTTGCAGGACTGGTTTGCCCGTTGCCAGGATAATGTGATTGGATGTGGTATCATGCCACATGTCTACGGCGTAATACTGCAGTGTGGCAATACTATCTGTCTCAAATCTATCGTCAAATACTGTCGTGGGACGTTAAACCAAACAAACAAACAGACAAACAAACAAAAGGTTAAAGGCGGATTCAATAAATGTGTAGTGTTTAAATATATATATTTTTTTTAAAAATTATACATACATGTACTAGGTCTTCTCTAATTATATTTTCAAATAAACATGTATATAAATGTATGCCTTATATATTCAAAGGCTAAACATTTATAAATAAAATGTAGTTCATCATCATCATCATCATCATTATCATCATCATCATCATATACATAAGGGCGAAATCCACAACCCAATTTTGCTTCTTATATGAATGCCCTTAACAAATATTGTGAGTCCTTAGGGTAACATTTTCAGTACTGTTATAGCTCCCATGCTTAGCGCTTAGCATATAAGAGTAGTTGCAGGACTGGTTGGCCCGGTATCAGGATAATGTGACTGGGTGTGGTGTCATGCCACATGTCTACGGCGTAATACTGCAGTGTAGCAGCACTATATCTGTCTCAAGTAGATATTGTCTCCCAATGACTAAAATACTGTCGGTGGGACGTTAAACCCATGCAACAAACAAACAAACAAACAAACAAATATTTGACCTGACTTGACTGTTAGAGTTTACCGTCGCCTCGACAGTATTTCAGTCATATAGCGACGTCCAACTAATTACAGGTGGAGGAAGACCCCGAATGCACGGAGACATCCGGGTAGAACCACTAACCAACTTTAAGCCAGCTGGAAGGCTTCCTCACATGAAAATTCTTACCCACGCGGTGAGGGGCTGAGTGAATGTTAAAGTCAGCGACTTTACCCTCTCGGCCACGGAGGCCTCAGTAAATATTTGTCAGCTTAGTTAGCTTAAATATTTCGTAAATAAGGCATTCAACCTAATTCAAAAATTTAAGTACGTATTACTTATCGCCAAGTATTGTTAGTAGATATCAATCAAGAGCAAGCAGGGCAATGACTCAGGTAAATGCATATGCACTGCTATACGTCAGCGACATTGGTATGTGTTAAACTTTGTTGTGTATAAAAGTTAAATGTATCCATTTTTTTTGTTTTTTTCTTTCTTTGGTTTGTTTTTCTTTACTTTTCAGACGTTAAATGGTGCTTTTTGTGAATCTGTCATTACATCTGTCTTCGCCTCGTTTTTAGTTCATCCCCCCACCCCACTGAAAAATTGATTTGCACGAAGAAAACGTGACTTAAATAGACGTTTACCCGTGGTGTATACGATATAGACACCGGCTATGCTTGCCTGTGATTGGTGGAATATAGTAGGCCGTGGTATATTTTTGATTATAAACAGACATTGGCAGCCTTCCGAAATAACGCGCTTTATCGCGTGTCTCGATAGTTAACGAGAGCGCGCCCACCTATCACACGGGTACCGAACATTTCGGTGGGGCTTGTTGGAATCTTAAATGAAGGAAAGAAGAGGACGAATGCATGATTAGAGAACTTATTTTTAGTTTAATTATAATAATTATTAAGAGAGAGAAAGAGAGGGTGGGGTGGGGGGAGGATAGCTGGTCCGATATGACTAAGCCCGGCATGAGAAAACGTCGAGATACATGATAGCCTCGTGTACATGCAGGATTAACCCGTGACTTTTGCCGATAAGGGTTTTTGACTGGTGTTAGTAACACATATCTTTAAAGAGAAACATGTAGAATGAGTGCTTACTGATATTATTTTCATTACTAGTATCCCTTGGAATTTACCATAAATGTGTATTTAATTTCCAATCTCGTCTAGGTCTCGTTGAAGTCTCGTTGGTCGCGCGCGACTTCAGATAGTCGATATGGATAAAGAATAAGCTGCCAATCTCTGTTTATAAGTCTCTGATCATACTCGTAAACACTGACACCCAACAAATTGAAGCAATTGTGCGGCTCGCAGCCGGCGTTAGCATTACTAACGTCGCTAGGCAGTTTAACTGCCTTAGAAATACCATTATTAAACTCAGACATCGTAACAACCAGAATTGACACGTTGGGGATCGCCCACGACCCGGTAGACCGAGGGCGACAACGGCACGTCAGGACAGATTTTTGACGTTGACGCATTACGTTTCGATTCAAAACTGATACAAGCACTGCGAGTCAGCTTGGCGTATCTAGGGATACCATACTGAGACGACTACGTGCCAATGGTTATCCGATAAGGGCAAAGTGACCTTATGTAGATCAGGTCCTAAGAAAACAGAAATCGCGCTCTCAGATGGTTTGGGCCCGCCGTCACTTCCGTTGGAACCGTGCCATGTGGTCTAGGGTTCTCTTTAGTAATAAATAGCGATATAAACTTAGCAATGCTGACGTATTTAGACGAAGAGGGGAACGATTTACTAGAGCGAGATCGTTATGGAGGTGGTAGTGTAATGGTCTGGGGAGGCATCATGGGTAGTAGGAAAACAAACCTTGTTGTTATTCATGGTAATATAAATGCCCAAGGTTGCATTAACCAAGTTTTACGCTCACTTGTTGTTCCTTCCCTACAACAGAATCCTGGTTGTCTAATGCGTGATAATGCAAGGCCCCATACTGCTGTACTTACTAGGAATAATCTCGCTACACATAACGTTAACGTCTTACCTTGGCAGGCTTGCTCTCCGGACATGAATCCCATTGAACATTTATGGGATTTGATTGGTCTCAGAGGAAAAAAACATGTAATCAACAATATCAATGACATGTATGCAGCCTTAGTACATGAATGGAACGCCATTCTCGACGACGTCATAAGACGTTACGTTAGGTTCATG
Organism: Solen grandis; assembly: GCA_021229015.1. Classification (NCBI taxonomy): domain Eukaryota; kingdom Metazoa; phylum Mollusca; class Bivalvia; order Adapedonta; family Solenidae; genus Solen; species Solen grandis. The sequence continues at coordinate 2,022,114 of CM037792.1, read as the reverse complement.
AGGTCTAGAACACTTGCGTTGATCCGTAGACGAGGTTGACACAACAGATACTGATTAACTGTCACATAACTAGACAAGTGTTCCAAAGACAAAAAAGCAGTGATGGAAATCAAAAGTATGCAACTTTTACTTTTCACCCTCCATTATTTACACGTATAACAAAATTCTGATATTAATCAAATCTCAATCAAAAGTAAACCATCGTGTAGTTTATAAATTTTTGCAAATTTTGATACCAAATACCGCCAATATTTTGCTTAAATAACAATACAAAATTTCCCTGTAACCATGTAAACACTTTCTTTTGCGTGTCAGTATATTATACTTAAGTTAAAAAAATAAATTCCCAATTCCCAGCTGGCTTTGAAGTCGGTTGCAGCTGGGAATCCCCGAGTGCACAATTCATAACCGGTTGGGAATTCGGCTGCAGCTTGGTTTTTAAACTGCTGTGAAATTGCTTTGAATACCCATTTCCCTACTGGCTGGGAATTCGGTTGAAACTGGACATTCGCGAATACCCAATTCCCAGCAACCGAGGGCAGTGGAAAAGCCCATTTCTCACTGGAAGTGAATATCTTTTTGCATGATTTTCTATTGATAGATTACAATTTAATATGAAAAAGGAATGCCTTGAAAAAACTTATATATTTGGAAAAAGTAAAAGTGAATTTAATAGAATAATGCTGGCAAATATTAAATGGTATGTGATTTTATAATAATGCTAGGAAACGTATATGTCGCTAAATTTGTAATTTACAAGTTAATAAAAATAAGAAAGGGGCAAGAATGTAATATAAGCGAATTATTTAAAGAAAGTCAGAGTGATTCGATCTCAAGACCCTTGGTGTACCAGAGGAGCACTTACACAACTGCGCCAAAGAGGTTGATGCTGGAATTCTGTTTTATTACAAGGGTCATAACTCCAAACCCTGGCTTGCGGTAGGTCGATGGTTCTACCCGGGTACCTCTGTGTACTCGGGGTCTTCCTCCACCTGTAATTAGCTGGACGTCGCTATATGATTGAAATACTATCGCAGCGACGGTAAACCCCAATACAACAACAACATCTTTACGATCATTTTTAATTAAAGATATTCAAATTTGCAGATGATAATATTTTTTTTGTAATTCTAAATCACGAATACTGAAAAATCGGAAATCAAATAGGAATGGGGCGTTTCTTTTGCCCGTCAGTTTATATAAATACCAGTCAGGTTTTTTACCAAACCTTTCCACTAGTTTCCAGTTAGTAGATATATATCATCATATCTGTCAGACTTTTGATAATAAACAATTTTCTTGTATTGTCGTCTGTGACATTTCTAAAGCATTTGATTGAGTCTGGCATAAAGGTCTTTTGCATAAGCTTTCTGCTAATGGTATTGGTGAGAATCTGCTGAAGTGATTTAATAGTTATCTTGAAAATAGGTCTCAACGTGTTGTCCTCCAAAATTCTCTTTCAAGTCTCAAGTCAACTAATGCCGGCGTTCCTCAAGGATCAGTGCTTGGGCCGCTTTTTTTCTCATTTATGTTAATGATATTGCAGATAATTTACTTAGTTTAACAAGATTGTATGCAGATGACAGCACCCTATATTATTCTGCTTCATCCATCCAAGATATTGAAGGTATAATTAATCATGACTTAGCAGTTATATCAAAGTGGGCTAAGTCTTGGTTAGTAAATTTTAACCCTAGTAAAACAGAAGTTCTCTTCTTTAATCCAAGACAACAAGAAATATTACCCAAACTATTCTTTAATGATACAGAATTACAGTATGTTGATGATCATAAACATTTAGGAGTCACTATTAGTAATAATGGCCAAGAGGAATTCTCATATTGACAGCATAGTATCTTCAGCTTCAAAAGTTACGTTTTGATTTATTCAGGCGGACCAGAGCATTTCATCCTCTCAATACTGAATTACTATTGGCAGGAAGTGAAATATTATCAGTTGAAGAGGATATTCAAATTTTTGAAGCTGTCCACCAATTTATTTCAAAATCAAACAGATTTAATTGATGCATTTCTATATAAATAATTGTATCCGTATTTTTATTATTTTATGCTAGTACCTGTGCAAGACTGCTGATATTCTTGGGGCAAAAACTTCCTCCTTTTGCGTACACCAACCACTAAGCTATTGTCTGCTATATGTACGTCTTTATGTGTTGATGTATATGGGTATATATATGTGTGTGTATATGCATGTGTGTGTATGTAAAACAAACATAACTGCTTCTTTCTTTCTTTCTCTCTTCTCCTCCCCCCCCCCTTTCTTTAAATTTTTCAATCCCTTTTTTTTCTTCATCTCTACTTCTTTGATTTCAGATGTACATTTGTAAATATTTGATTATTTTCATTATTTATTCATGATATATACGTAGATATGTATGTGTGTAAATGTATGTGTGTGCATATGTATATATGTGTATGTATATGTATATATATATATTTGTTTATATATATATACATATATGTGTGTGTGTGTATGTGTGTGTGTGTATATTTTTCTTTTTTTGTTGACTATCTATGTTGTAGATTTTTTACTATTTTTTTCATAATTTATATTAACATCAAAATGCCCTAATCCTGCACCTAGCTTCTAATTTTTTTAATTTCTCAGTCTCAGCAAACACCATTTAATCTATCTAAAATAAATTCTAAAAGGCATTAATTTATTTATTATTATTATTATTATTATTATTATTATTATTGTATTTTTATTATTATATTTTATTTTCCTTCATGACTATGATTCAAATATGACGAGCTGTTTAATTTTGATTTTTTTTTTTTTGTGCACCATACAAATTATGTAACATGTGACCTTGTTTATTGTTAAATAATTGTATAGGGGAAGGGCCGTAACTAATGTTGCTAGAACTTGTGGCCCGACCCCATTTCAATGTTTAATTTGAAATAAAATATGTTTAAACTAAACTAGGGGGTTCCTCAGAGGAAGAAATATTTCGCGGAAGCTCCGTGAATGCTTCCCAGGAGCTTCCGGGAAGCTATGCGTATGTTTCCCCGGCATGTTTTCCCTGCTAAAAGTTCGTGAACATATAGGGAAAAATTCAATGCAAGCAATGAAGTTCTCCTGAAGCCTCCCGAAGACTCCACATAGCTCGCAAGGCTTTCGAAGCTTCCGCGGGACACAGGGGAACCTGTTCCCGACGCCTCCCGAGGCTCATCAATTTCCATCGGGAGTACATCCCTAGGCAAAAAAATGTCAGATGGGACCTTCGCAAAGCCATAGTTTTGAATAACTACAGTAGTATAGGCATCTCTTTACACCCAAGACTGCGCATGCGCAGGAGTGACGTCATAGGATTATTTGCGGCCATATTGGTTTTCTAGCATCTAATTTTAGAATGACATCATGATCTATATTTAGAAATGGCATCATGATCTATATTTAGATTGACATCATGATCTATATTTAGATTTTCAGAATTCAGACGTGTGTGGAACACACTTTTTGAACATGTCTGTACACATTATTTCAGCATGAAACGGAAATAAAGATAAATTCCTCTGAATTCAGGTGTGTGTGGAACACACTTTTTGAACATGTCTGTACACGTTATTTCAACATGAAACGGAAATAAATATCAAATCCTCAGAACCAGAAATCATTTTTACTCCATAAACCTATGAGGCGTATACACACACACATACACACACATTATTCAAACAAAATTATAGAATGTGTTCTGGAAATGAAATGGACATGCCGAGTAAGGTAAGCTTTTTAATATATAAATCACCTACCTTTTTTTCCTCAGTATCCATTTTTTTTATATCACACAACAGAATTTCCAAAAAGTTAATGACATGTTTATCCATTAGTCTTTAGAAATTTCCTGCACACAAAAAAATTCCAACTGATCACTCTAAGAGAATACACAGAAAAAAAAACTGTGTACTCTGTGCGTGAAAAAGATTATGTTTATGATGTCTGTGTATGTTTTGGGCTTCTCTAACTTAAAACACATGTGTGTGTGTGTAATCGACATAATCCTAGAGCGGTGTGAAAGAGCTAATTAAAAATACATTACCTCTTTCAGTTTACCAAATTATATACCATTTGTTTACAAGTATAAAATATTGAACGAATTTTGTTATTTTGATTTCAGAAATCAATTGATTGATATTGTTTTAGTGCAAATCAAGTCTAAACACATGATTGATCCAATTTTGATTATTTATCGATTTTTGTTATATCATACAAAAAACAATATTTCCTTTTTTTTCTGCTCTAGCATTTAGTCATTTGAGTATATGTATATTGTTATTTTGAATTTTTAGAACTCATTTTTTTTTATATTGTTTAAGTGCAAATCAAGTCTAAACACATGATTGATCCAATATTGATTATTTATCGATTTTTGTTATATAATACAAAAAACAATATTTCCTTTTTTTCTGCTCTAGCAATTAATCATTTGAGTATACGAATATTATTATTTTGATTTTTTAGACCTCATTTTTTATATTGTTTTAGTGCAAATCAAGTCTAAATATATCTGTTATTTTGATTTTCAATCGAATTATTGTCAATTATCGATTTCATTGATTTCCCTTTTTTAAAGAGTTGGTTGTTTTGAGGATCCTATTGTCAAAGAAAACAAACACATTTTAATTTTTTTTTAACATGCACATTTTCTGTTCTACAATTATATTGTCCTTAGTCTCAAACATAGAAGGTTGAATTGGCCGGAATTCCTGGTGGTCGAAATCTTTTTTTTGATTTTACAGGGGAACTCATATTCTGACGTTTCATGGAAGAAGACTTTCTTTCCCTTGGTGGAGAATCTTGTCTCTTGAGTTCTGACTTGGCCATTTCTACTGCTTGTGTCACAGGGGTAACATACTGAATGGTCGGTATTTTAGACGTGCCACCAGTCTGTTTTTTTTTTCTACAACGTAGTGTCCTTTATGATTAGGACGTAGTTTTCCCTCGGCCATGAGGCGAAAATGTTGTGACCATCTGTCAGTGCTCATTATTAGTTTTTATTTCTGTCTATTAGTCTTCTCCCCTTATAAACTTATTCATCATCATCATCATCATCATCATCACTAGATTCCGAATCTATCTCTCCGTGACCAATGACCTCATCGAACCAATGATTGTACTTTTTCAATACTCGTTTAATCACTTTCTTTTTATTGTCTGAATCCAAAATTTCTAGAAGAATTTTCTGATGAACGACGCTTCCTTCTAGTTGAGCCGCTGTTATAAAAAAATCTTTATACATTCGCATGAATTCTTTTTTATCGTCTTCAAAGACAAACTCGTAGGCTTTTGAACGGGCTTTCTGTTCTGAGTTTCCTTCATTTCTATATTCGTAGTATTTTTCATCCCAAATTGTTTCCGTTTTCTCACCAGCTTTTTTGGCTAAGGATTCAAAATATTCATTTATGTCTTCAATGTAGTCTTGTTCGTCCATAGAACTTTCATTATCAGAACCATCATCGCAGGTGATCCAATCTCGACGGCCTACTTTACTCGTAGGCTCATCTTCATTACTAGTATGTTCAGCTTTTCTTTTCAACACCGCTGGACACCATGCTCTGACATGTTTTTGTAAGTTACTAATGTCTGAAAACATAGAACCGCAGTCGTTACAAGAAATCATGATGTTTTGCAAAGTCTCGATTGGAACATTATCCTGTCTCTGTATATCGTTTGGTGGTTCCATTCTACAATCTGTTTCTCTTATAAATTCCATCACATTTGTGCGCATGCGCAGTGAAGCTGGTGTAAGTGGCTTTAAATCTACGAGTAAATAGCCATAGGGATAAATAACAGCCTTTTCAAAAGGTCTTAACAGTTCTTGGGGGTTACTGGGGTACATTTGTCGGGCAAGGGTCATAACCTGTTGTCTGTCTACAGGGTTGTTAAATAATACCAGATAATGGCAATTTCGTCTCTGGGTAGGATCTTTGCTGAAATACAGGTTTTGGTTGATAGCGATGACAGACAGATTTCGATGATGGCTACCTTCCGTGAATAAATCGGTCACTCGTTGGTCTTTCACCGCTTCCGTAGCCATGTCATCTAATATGGTCACATTTCTGACTCTAGGGTCCAAAAACTCATCTTTTTCCAGATTAAAAGGTACTCCTTTTTTGAATTCTACTTCCGGAAAAACGTTTCTTTGTATTTCGTCATATAACGGTTGCCATCTCTTGTATAACCAGATAATACGTTGTGGAGCGGGACGAAGTTTTTCATAAGCCCTCTGTAGTAGCTGTGATACGAAGTAAGTTTTACCGCAAGAGGTCGGTCCGCTGACCATACACGTAAATGGATGTTGGAAAACAAATTTCTGTCCATTAATTAATGTTGAAGGAGGTATTTCCCTAACTTTCTTTTGTGCCTGTACTCCTTGAGGAGGAGAAAGAGGATGAACTCCTCCTCCTTGAGAAGGAGGAGGAGTCAGTTCCGGAGGAGGCGTTTCATTGACTGTCTTTTCATTTCCATGTTTAAATGCACAATGTGTCAACATATTGTCCCTTCTTGTGAATACTTGTTCACACTCTAAGCACTTTAAAGAAAACATATTTTATGAACTGAAAAAGAAGGCACTTCCCCTTATAAGTTTTTTAGACTTTGGTCCTGCTTGTTCTTATATTAATCAGTGTTTACACATCTCTAGATCCGGCTTTGAAAATCTCTCGTCATAGTTCATGACATTGTCCATCTTATAGGAGAATCGACCAGCAAACGAACATTGAATATAACATCTTATTCCACATTTTGTACAAATTCCATATTTTCAAGTCATGCTGAATCTCCAAATTGTTAAATTCCACATGTTGTTAGCCTGAGTGTCAAAACTTGTATGACTGACACGATTTTCGTATGTTTTTTTATACCCTCGAAGTTCAAACTAATGAACATTTCCGTTTTTTAAAGAATTATGGACTTCCGGTCAAGCGAATTCATTGGATAGAATTCACCATACTATATAGGGTCATTTTTACATTTGATGACGTCATTTCCGGTTTTAAAGGCCCATGGACTTCCGGTTGACAGGGTTCAAAGTATAGATCTCACTTAGAGCTTACCAAAGTAATAAAAAAAATTAAATCAATGGAAAACTAAGGGAAATAGGGTCGATTTTAACGTGATAACATGTGATAACGTCATTTCCGGTTTTTATTCATCATGGACTTCCGGTTGAGAGAGTTCAGAGTAAAGATCTCATTTTGAGCTTTTCATTGCTATGAAAATGATTCAAACCGGTTAACAACTAAGGGAGATAGAGTCATTTTTTAAATTTGATGACGTCATTTCCGGTTTTCAATCATCATGGACTTCCGGTAAAGAGTGTTCAATGTAAAGATCTCACTTTTAGCTTTTCATAGCTATGAAAATGATTCAAATCGGTTTACAACTTAGGGAGATAGAGTCATTTTTTAAATTTGATGACGTCATTTCCGGTTTTTATTCATCATGGAGTTCCGGTTAAGAGTGTTCAAAGTAAAGATCTCACTTTGAGCTTTTCATTTCTATGAAAATGATTTAAATCGGTTAATAACTAAGGGAGATATTACCTTTTAACATTGTACCTTTAAAAAAGTGGGTGGGGGAAATCAATGAAATCGATAATTGACAATAATTCGATTGAAAATAAAAACAACAGATTTATTTTGAAGCTTCTTACTTTTTGTTTATTCAAATGACTAAATAAGGAAAAAAGGAAAATATTGTTTTTTGTATATATAACAAAAATCGATAAATAATCAATATTGGATCAATCATGTATTTAGAATTGATTTGCACTAAAACAATATAAAAAAAAAATGAGTTCTAAAAATTCAAAATAACAATATTCGTATACTCAAATGACTAAATGCAAGAGCAGAAAAAAAGGAAATATTGTTTTTTGTATTATATAACAAAAATCGATAAATAATCAATATTGGATCAATCATGTTTAGACTTGATTTGCACTAAAACAATATAAAAAATGAGTCTAAAAATCAAAATAAAATTTCTATACTCAAGGATCAATCATGTTTAGACTTGATTTGCACTAAAACAATATAAAAAAATTGAGTTCTAAAAAATTCAAAATAACAATATTCATATACTCAAATGACTAAATGCTAGAGCAGAAAAAAAAGGAAATATTGTTTTTTTGTATATATAAAAAAAAAAAATCAATATTGGGTCAATCATGTGTTTAGACTTGATTTGCACTAAAACAATATCAATCAATTGATTTCTGAAATCAAAATAACAAAATTCGTTCAATATCTTATACTTGTATACAAATGGTATATAATTTGGCAAACTGAAAGAGGTAATGTATTTTTAATTAGCTCTTTCACACCGCTCTAGGATTATGTCGATTACACACACACACATGTGTTTTAAGTTAGAGAAGCCCAAAACATACACAGACATCATAAACATAATCTTTTTCACGCACAGAGTACACAGTTTTTTTTTCTGTGTATTCTCTTAGAGTGATCAGTTGGAATTTTTTTGTGTGCAGGAAATTTCTAAAGACTAATGGATAAACATGTCATTAACTTTTTGGAAATTCTGTTGTGTGATATAAAAAAATGGATACTGAGGAAAAAAAAGGTAGGTGATTTATATATTAAAAAGCTTACCTTACTCGGCATGTCCATTTCATTTCCAGAACACATTCTATAATTTTGTTTGAATAGTGTGTGTGTATGTGTGTGTGTATACGCCTCATAGGCTTATGGAGTAAAAATGATTGCTGGTTGTTGTGCAATGTCATGCCTATTCATGGAATGAAACATGTTATTGGTTGCGATTCTCCATTTCTTTTCTGATTGGTTGTTGATCTAAGTCATGGTAATTTTTAAACAACATGTCTAGTCATGTTCAATTGACATAAAATGAAGACATTGCATTGGTCGGTTCAAATGGTAAACCAGTTATCTCTGGTTTACTCTAGTTGTATACTGGAAATACATTTCCAAGAATAATTACCGGAAATACTTTGACTTAAAATGGTATATCACGTATGTGTGTGTGTGTGTGTGTGTGTGTGTGTGTGTGAGAGAGAGAGAGAGAGAGAGAGAGAGAGAGAGAAACATGAACATTCATTTGTACATGTATACATGTACGTGCTCATGTACTTCATTAAATTTGATACAAGTTTAAGTATGAAAATGTGCTTATATAATCATATACAAACTCTACAGAAATTAAGAGAGAGAGAGAATTAAAACAAATTGAGGTCAATAAGTGTGTTACTCCAGATTCAAAGTAAAACATATGTGATTATGAAATGTACTGGTGCCTGCTTTAACTGATGTCAATATTCGCAAGTCATTATGTTGAAATAACGTGTACAGACATGTTCAAAAATTGTGTTCCAACACACCTGAATTCGAAATTTATCTTTATTTCCGTTTCATGTGAAATAACGTGTACAGACATGTTCAAAAAGTGTGTTCCACACACGTCTGAATTCTGAAAATTTGATCTTTATTTCCGTTTCATGCTGAAATAACGTGTACAGGCATGTTCAAAAAATGCGTTCCAATATTAACTTTATTTTTAAACATAACGTCATCGCTCTGTATTCTGATTGGTTGTTGATCAAAATCATAGTTAATTTTAGATAACAACTGGTTAATTCTGGTTTATTCTAGTTGTACAGTGCTAAATACATTTCTAAATATAGTTTCCGGAAATACTATGACCATAAACGGCAGATTACACGTAAAACATGAGTGTTGAGTTCATTTTATAACAGGAGCTGTTCACATCGTAAGTAATGCCATTAATTTTTTTTTTCTATGTTTTCCAAATAATGTTTGATAAAGATTAATCATATTTATTGTATGATGATCAAATGTTGATATCATTATTGTTTTAAGACTTTGTATAGTCCCCGTCTAAGGCTGAGGACCTGACCCTCAATGTCCTTAACCCTACGTCGAATGTACAAGTCAGCTCTTTACATTGATGTCATTTCTAAATATAGATCATGATGTCAATCTAAATATAGATCATGATGCCATTTCTAAATATAGATCATGATATCATTCTAAAATTAGATGCTAGAAAACCAATATGGCCGCCGCACATGCGCAAATAATCATATGACGTCACTCCTGCGCATGCGCAGTCTTGGGTGTAAAGAGATGCCTATACTACTGTGCAATAGTATTTGACTACAGCTGTATAAAAAAATACGGTAGTAAAGGGGGGGGGGGGAGCAGACTGGCGTAAAAAAATAAGTGCTTTTTGAACCCCTCCCCCCACTCACACACAAAAGAAATGATTTGTGTACGCTATCAATTAGTGAATGCTTTGAATAGTCATCAGTTTTAGACTCAACATTGTAAAAGACAGTTTTGTTTAAATCTGAGGAAAAATAATCACTTTAAGCATATTTTGTCAAATATGTTGAAGGGAATACCGGGTATATGCTGTATTAGGTTCGAACTTGGTAATCTTGACTGTCTAACTGTCGATATGGAAGAAGTCATCTCACACAGATGTCCCAGAAAAAAAAATCAGGCGCACGTTTTAGAGTCGGGCGGTTGCAGAAGGTTTGGGCTCCTTCTACGTGTCGAATTTTGGTACATTTTTTTTCTAAATGTTAAATCAGTGACAAACAATATTGAGTAATTAAAGATGCTGATATTTAATATAAAATCTTTAATATCAGTTTTATTTCGCACATAAATTGTGTTTTATGTGCATTAGTATTTCGTTTATTAAATTGTTGGGTTTAACGTCCCATCAACAGTATTTCAGTCATTTGGAGACGATGTCTACTTGAGACAGATATTGTGCTGCCACACTGCAGTATCACGCCAAAGACATGTGGCATGATACCACACCCAGTCACATTATCCTGACACCGCGCAAACCAGTCCTGCAACTACCCTTATATGCTGAGCGCCAAGCAAGGGAGCTATAACAGTACCATTTTTACGACTTTGGTATGTCGCGGCCGGGGATCGAACCCATGACCTAGCTCCCGCTCCCGAGGCGGACGCTCTAACCACTCGGCCACCGGGGACGGTTTAGTATTTGGTATTCATCGACTTATCAGTAACATTGCTCAATGACTGATTACCTGGATTTGATTTGAATTAGTGATCATGCATAATCTACATATACATTGTCCCAAAATATGGATTGTCCAAAATATGACAGATTGAAATTTTCAAATTCCTTTATTTCATATTCATGTTTTTTTTTATAAATTTAAAATACACCAGAGTCTCTATATTAAGAGACCATAAATACACATACATGTAGATTATTATATTCGTAAATATTAAAAATGAACATGATGATGTATCGGCCTGCTGTTTGTAATTATTTCTTTCAGGAAAAATATTTAGAGGAGTTAGTTTCATAATAATAAAACTTAAAAAGTTATGTAAAAATAGTGAAGCTGATGACATTTAGAAACACAACCCATTTCTGATTAAGTAATTTGCATGGCTAGCGATAGGTATGCATCTATTCTGAAGTTTGCTACAACAACAACAAAAAATGAAATAAATAAATAAATAAATAAATAAATAAATAAAAATCCTTTTAAACAGTTTATAGTTGTAACTGATACAAACTTTTGGTAACTGCCTATTTTTCCTAATTGTTAGATCGCTCGGCAGACAACATGTAAATTTCCGTGTCCGAAGTACCCTTAACCCCTAAACACATGCTTATCACACAGTCATGGACGACTGAGGGTGGTGATTACCTCTAGACAACGCTACTATGATGTAATCAAGGGATTTTATAGCCTAGAAAAAATGTATGACCAGGACAGCTGGGGGCCAAGGCCCCCTCCCCCCCCCTTCCGCTGGATCCGGGCCTGCATGATATGTGTTACCTTTTTGATAAACAATATTTTTTACTACATGACCTATTTAGGTATTGAAACGCCCATGATACAATGGAGAAAATATTTGAAAGACATTGGAGCTTATACAAATTCAATTAAATGTACACATTAATAATCACAAAGGCAATCAGGTAGATAATTTGAGACGTTCCCCTCCTCCATTCCGGCTTATATACGCTCAAATTATGTGTTTGTGTGTGTGTGTGTGTGTGTGTGTGTGTGAAGGGGGGGGGGGGGGGGGGGGGGGTAAGCTACTGTAAAATAATGTACATGCATATAGAAAGTAAAGTCTAAGCTTGGCAGGTTTCTCTTACTTCCCAGTCATTACTAAGAAGTGAAAAAATATAAACCTGGCCAGCCTGAGGAACAAGGAAACCACAATTAGGTCAGTACGGTGGCACTGAGGTGACATGTGCAATAGTTTTTTTTTGGTATTGTTTTCCTGAGTTAATTTTTTTTTTAACTCGGGAAAACAGTCATTTTTGTTTCCCCGTTTTAATTTTTTTTTAATTCGGGAAAACAAAAAAAATATTGTTTTCCCGAGTTAATATGTTTTTTTAACTCGGAAAAACAGTCATTTTTGTTTTCCCGTGTTATTCTTTTTTTAATTCGGGAAAACAAAAAATATTGTTTTCCCGAGTTAATTTGTTTTTTTAACTCAGAAACACAAAAAATATTGTTTTCCCGTGTTACTTTTTTTTTAACTTGGGAAACAAAAAATAATGTTTTCCCGTGTTATTTTTTTTTTTAACTCGGGAAAACAAAAAATTAAGTCGTGCCCACGACTTAATTAGCCAACCAAATCCGCTTATTATGTTGTGGCCATTAACTCTGACTGAGGGCTCTGATTGGCCAATTATGTCGTTCCCACAACTTATTAAGTCGTGGCCACAATATAATAAGCGGATTTGATTGGCTAATTAAGTCGTTGGCACGACTTAATTTTTTGTTTTCCCGAGTTAAAAAAAAAAATAACACGGGAAAACAATATTTTTTGTTTTCCTGAGTTAAAAAAAAATTAACTCGGGAAAACAATATTTTTTGTTTTCCCGAGTTAAAAAAAAATAACACGGGAAAACTATTGCACATGTCACCTCAGTGCCACCGTAGGTCCGTGCTATATTTAGCATGAAAAAATACACTGGGGATTTCCACTTTCGATATGTTCATGCAGGGTAAATAATTTGCAAGTGGTGTAGAACGTGAGTACTTTTATTTTAATTTTTAACTTAAATGAGTGTTACGTCAACATTTTTATGAACGGATTCACATTCGATTTATCGGTGTGATAACATGTACATCATATACATGTATTCTGAATAATCTATTCATGTATATATCAATAAATCTCATAGCATATGCTTTTGCTGTTTTCAAATACATGAAATCACATAACCAGCAGATAGTATAAAACACTATACATGTATAGATAAAATGAAATTAAATATATATAACTGGTCCATGCGGAAATGTATATAACCGCCTGATCTTGAAGAGGTTTTAATGACAGTAGAAACGCATCACCTTCATCACGATGTTGGAAATTGTGCTGCTTATTGTTGTTATTGTTATCTTTATTAGCATCTACAATGGAGGAGGGGATGCAGCAACTGTCTCTCCGCCTGTACCACGTACTAGAAGATGCAGGGGCCTCGGAGGAGATGAGGAAATTCCACAGGCGGATGATAACGAAAGTACGGTGGCACTGAGGTGACATGTGCAATAGTTTTTTTTTTTGGTATTGTTTTCCCGAGTTAATTTTTTTTTTTAACTCGGGAAAACAAATTTTTGTTTTCCCGGTTAATTTTTTTTTTACTCGGGAAAACAAAAAAATATTGTTTTCCCGTGTTAATTTTTTTTTTAACTCGGGAAAACAAAAAAATTATTGTTTTCCCGTGTTATTTTTTTTTTTAACTCGGGTAAACAAAAAATATTGTTTGCCCGAGTTAAATTTTTTTTTTAACTCAGGAAAACAAAAAATATTGTTTTCCCGTGTTATTTTTTTTTTAACTCGGGAAAACAAAAAATTAAGTCGTGCGCACGACTTAATTAGCCAATCAAATCCGCTTATTATGTTGTGGCCACGACTTAATAAGTTGTGGGAACGACATAATTGGCCAATCAGAGCCCTCCGCCAGAGTCACGAGGGCTGCAAAGTTCTGTCCTAAGTTATACAATCATAATTTATCAAATTCAAAACAATAGCTTTAAAAGAGATGCAACGTTTAAAAATGTTTATTTTCTTTTTTTTTCTCTTTTTTTTTGGGGGGGGGGGGTGTTGTTTTATTACATAATCTTTGTTTTTGTCACTAATTGGATTCTCACTTGGCTATTTATTACCAACATTGTTTGTGATAATCATTGAACACTCATTCATTTGTGCTAAATTTCTGGAATAACAACTTTACAACAAACACAACAGTGTCAGATATTGACGCCCACTCTTATTTTTTACTTTTAGCTCATAATGTTGATATATTTCTTTCAGTTGTAAGCATTATGCTAAAAATAACATTTGGCAATACAAATTCTAATATGTGTGTGTCTGTCTTCCTTTTTAACACCCAACCCATCTCCCCAGATACACTCACACTCACAGACTGCATATCTGTAGCCAGTATTTATTTATACGCACACAGTTTACTTATTTACACAGTACTTGTACACTGGTGACATTTGCAAACAAAATATACATATATGAGGGAGCTTGCTCCTACAGCAGCCATCTGATCAGGGTCTGTACTGTCTATAATTTTGATATAGAAATTCATCAAGTGCCTAAAAGGCAACAGCAAAATCATCTGTAAGTTTGCAGAAGCAGTGTTGTAAAGGGATCTAGAAACCTTTAAAGATGCATGTTGTTTAAAAAAATGTTTTAATGTACTATTAAACTTGCTGAAGAGAACACCTCAACTGAGGAAAATCTTAAGAGACCACCCTTTGGTCTAACATGTACAAGTATTCAAATGGCGATAACTCTTAAATTAGTCATCCTAGAGTTATGGTTATTGTACACCGCACTTCTCAACACTGAGATCTATCTACCTATGAAGTTTCATGTTGATACATTTTACATTTTTTGTGTAATGCTCCGGACAAAATTATGACGAACAGACGGACGGGAAGGACAAAGCGGCAACTTTATGCTCCCCCTTCGGGAAGCATAAAAAAATCAGCATAAGATCTTTAAAAGTCAACATAAGGTTTAGGAATTCTAAACAGGATCTTGAAAATTCAAGATAATATCTTGATTATTCAAAATCAGTTTTCGATAATTCAAGATACAAAATCCTTGAAATTCGAGATAAAATCTTGAAAAATTCAGATAATTCAAGTAAACTACACTAACTAGAAAGGGTATCGGACTGAGACTTGGATTTTTGCCTTTTGTATCCTAAGAATTACCAACTGACCGAATTCCATTAACTCTGTGTGATAGTTTCCCAGAATTATCTTGAAATTTCAAGACATATATTTCATACATATTTTAAGAACGAAAAGGATTAACAGAGAAATTCAAACTTTGATAAACAGACTATCTCGCCAAATGAAAAGCTAAAACCAGATCGGACATGCAATATATACTCAGAAAAAAGCATCTTTACATGCCTTTCCATTTGATTATCGTTGTCGAAACTTTCTGGATCACTTCATAGCCTAAACTTATTGATAACGATGACCAATGCTGCTGCCTACACAATTCGTTCTCATAGTCTCGCGGTGAAGGAATATCCTTCTTATTTCAATTCAAATGGATGGTGTAATTTATGATTACATAATATTACATTATATATACATTATATAATTTAATTTACAAACAGCTCTCAGTACCTGTCCCAGAAGTTGTTTTTCTTGACCTAGACTCTGGGTTTGATGTTAAGTGCAAGAATAATGCTAAAACACGATCCCTCGGAATGTTTAAGCTGACTGTAAAATGTTTTCACGTAAACAGTTATACGCCATTGTAAACAATGATTTTTGGTTGGTGACTATAAGCGAATTCAAACATATTTGCAGGTGATTATTACTTGTATCCTAAGTGTTTTAAGGAATATAGTCAATAAATGTAAAGTTTCTTTTTTGCTGAGTACATAATGCATGGAAATGGTGGGCGCTTTAAATTCTTACAGCCGGACTGGACCAGTAAACGCAACGGCCAGCTTGTTGGAGGTATAATACTACAATTATTCAAAATATATTTTTAATATATATATATATATAATATATAATATATATTTATATATATATTTTAACTCAGACATTAACTCTGACTGAGGGCTCTGATTAGCCAATTATGTCGTTCCCACAACTTATTAAGTCGTGGCCACAACATAATAAGCGGATTTGATTGGCTAATTAAGTCGTGCGCACGACTTAATTTTTTGTTTTCCCGAGTTAAAAAAAAAAAAATAACACGGGAAAACAATATTTTTTGTTTTCCTGAGTTAAAAAAAAAATTAACTCGGGAAAACAATATTTTTTGTTTTCCGAGTTAAAAAAAAAATAACCGGGAAAACAAATTTTTTGTTTTCCCGAGTTAAAAAAAAAAATAACCGGAAAAAAAATTAACGGGAAAACAATATTTTTTTGTTTTCCCGAGTTAATTTTTTTTTTAACTCGGGAAAACAAAGTTATTTTTGTTTTCCCGTGTTAAATTATTTTTTTAACTCGGGAAAACAATACCAAAAAAAATCTATTGCACATGTCACCTCAGTGCCACCGTACGAAAGAGATCATAGCGACGATACAATATTCTCTGCTCGTTAAGTTTTCATTGAATGTCTATCACTTCGGCATGTCACTGAAGGCACCACTATGCCAGACATGGGGTCAGACGTTGATCAGATGAATTGTATAGATATCTTTCCTGTTCTCCGGGACGTCTGTACAGCTCCTGATGGTGTGTCATACCTATTGGTACATGAAGAGGGGAATTACCCTGGATATGTGAAGCTACAATTGGTTTTTAACAGGCGACCTCAAACAATATATGATATGGAGCCTGGTGATGGCCATGACACTGATGGGCATGGGAGGATATGTGTGAAGAATATCCTGCACCAACCAGCTGGGTGTGAAAGACATGGTCCTGCTAATGCTAGAATCTACAGCGATGAGATATCCTTGGATATCGTGACTGCACTCCGGTCTGTTACTGTTCCAGATTTTGCCAAGAAATGGATAGAGCGATGTCAGCGAAAAGTCTGGCCCCCACAGCAACTACTATCGCGTGTGTCGGAAATGAGCTGTTTTGTCGTCGGTGTTGGTCACGAGTCGAGTCCCGAAAAAGACATAGAATGGAGATTATCGTTCTCATTGCAAGAACGAGAACTAATGTTCAATCTGAACTCTGTTCAACATAAATGTTACATACTCATGAAGATGATAATAAAAGATATCGTCGGACCAATGGTGGGAGAGGAGATCTTGACATCATATCATTGTAAAACTATATTGTTTCACGTGATAGAGAACAACTCTAGTGATATCTGGAGACCTGACAATTTGATTCAATGTCTGATGCTTTGTTTTCTCTATTTGTATCGTGCAGTGGATGCTTCTTACTGCCCACTATTCTTCCTTCCAGAGGCGAACCTGTTTGACAGAGAATCATTCCGACGACAGCGACATTCTGTTTTACAGGCACTTGACACTGTAATGCGACAAGGTTACCGGATAATTCTATACATCAAATGTAGCAATATTGGTTGGAGTTTTACTCATCAACGGATACCTCAATGGGTTGTTGATAATATAAGTAAAGGAAAACTTATCATTTTTTTAGGGAACATAAGTCGTGCTTCCTCATTCTCTCGTTCCGTTTACCGTACACTTTTTCAAAAGAATGACGCTAAAGAATGCATTTTAACTCTCTACAATATGCTGCGATATCTCACCGAGATCAGGAAAATCAGAGATCACTCTGAAATTCAGACAAAAGAGGCTCTGTCATTGATCATACCTCGACTACACCACAGACTGGCAACCAGTTTAGCGGCATATGCACTAGAGTCACGTGATGAGCAGATGAGACGAGATCTATTACGCCTCTTTGAGCGTCATTTTCAATATGTTCAGCATGTGGATGTGCTGACCGCCACACTGACGTATGCTTCTGTACTGTATAAACTCGGGGAGTTCGAATTGTGTAGGGCAATGCTGGAGGAGAAGGAAGGGTTCCTATCAAAGAACGTTATATCGAAATGTTATTGTGCCCGTCACGGAAACGTTTGTCGTCTCTTTTTAATGGAAAAGATCGCAATCGAAAATATGTCACTGCATTGCTTTATGGCGACCGCTACAGTATCATGTATGATCTTGCTGCCGACCGAAAGTGAACTCGTCCATCCTGTCCTGAAACTTGAGATGGTCCGTTCAAAGGGCACACTACCGGGATCCAGGAATGAAGATGAAGACTTCTGGTTTGACTGGGCCGTCGTGGACGGTAAAGTATACTACTACTTTCTGAAGTATCTTGTCTACTCCAGGCTGAACAAACCCGTCCACAAACAGGTTGCCATGGATAACCTGAAATGGATTATTGGAGACGACAAGAACCTGGGTCACGTTGAGACCGCCTACAATCTGTTGGGGTGGATGTACAAAGAGGAGAACCGTATGGAGGAGGCCCTGCAGTGTTGGACGAGATCATGGGAGATACGGCCCCACCATAATGCGGCCAAGTGGCACTATTCATTGTTTCAGTTAAACAGACAGTGCCAATAAAACACACACACACACACACACACACACACACACACACACACAGAGGCTAAAAGTCATCAGAGGAATGAAGGAATGCTTAAAACAAATATATATATATATATATATATATATATATATATATATATATATATATATATGTTTTACTTTTCAAAACCTTCGTAGGAGTCGTATTGCCATTTATTTCATAATTTTATATTTTATCCTTGCAACTCTGTTCTATACTACGCAGAGATTCAGTTCTGTCTTATTGCAACCGGTATGTGATTATAAGTTTCATGCTCATTGAAATACGGTTGCATTGAAGAAGTCAAAACTGAAATAAAATGGGTTATGTACATGAGGGTACAAAATGAAATGAAAATAAAACAACAAACTATATTTAAATATTTGCTTCCTTTTGATTAAGATATACATATTGATAAAAAGCTTACACATTGTAGGCAAGAGAAAAAGGACGAGTAAGAGTGGCCATCTGGTTATTGTTAGCAGTCTATTGAAACAATAGTTTCTCATCTTTTCTTGAACTCAGTCCTGAAAATTAATTACCTTATCCAACTCAATATACCAGAAAAATGACTTGTATTATTTATATATTTCATGTATTAAATGGAAATATATTTATTTGTCTAAGTAAAGGTATAATGTCATTAAAAGGTAAACAAACATTTGAAATGATATCAACGTCATAAATAACAGCAATAAACATGTGAACAGTTAGAGTCTTATGAAGACCTTTACCTTTGGGTAGATAAATTATTCTGATTTTTTATGAGAAGCTTAAAGCTTGAGTGATACAATTTTAGAGCGTAGTAAGCAACTACTTGAAGGTCTGAATTTCGTTCAGATGTACCCAAACTTTCATTTATACGTGTCTTCATGTACTTACCTCTCTCTCTCTCTCTCTCTCTCTCTCTCTCTATATATATATATATGCATGTACATTTACTACACAAAAGTAAATATTACATAATAATACATAATGTTCAGAGTTTCAGTTTTATGGTTTTTTCATGTATAATTTTCTTATTTAAATTAATTTCAATTTGTCATGAAAATCATCTATACATAGACTTCATATAATTTGTGCTAATTGCAGAATTGTATGACTTTCTTTATATTTGACTTACCTTTGTTTATGCATAACTTTCCTTTTATGTGTTTTTTTCTTCATACGTTATCATTTTGTTCTATTTTACTTATATTTTAGACATTTTCAGTAACCTAGCGTATATTAATTTAAAGTGTAAGATGGTTAGTCGCTGGCTGACCATTATTTAGTCCATGCTAAATATTTAAGATAGCAGGTATAAGTACCCCGAGCCAAAGGACCTGGGAGATGGATCATCATTCACAGCAGTCGGTCTATGATCGCTGAACCTAACAGTTCATTTCAGAACCAACTCCTCCCTTAACACTGTCTCTGGGGATGACAACCTTTTAGGCTGAATTAGTCAAGTTGTCATTCCCACCTTTGACTTCAAACTTCCTGATTGTATCAAGTACCTACCGCATAACAATGTTTTTTCCCTTCAAAATTTGACCTATTTATCTTTAAGGAGTTTTGGGTCACACTCCAGGATCTGCACATTATGATGGAACCTCTTAAAACTTGAAAACAGTCAGACAGACAGACCTGGGAGATGTCACTTTTGTCATTAGGGTATCAAAATATAATGTACTTTGGTGACGGGCTCCTCTCAGAATAAAGCTTTTTCGTACTTGGGGCGAGTTGCTCAAACAATGTGTTGCAACGTCACATTTTATCGTTTTCTTCGTGCTCCACGTAACAATTCTATTATTTTGTAGCGAAAAAACTTTTTGAAGATGGCATTTAGCGCGTAGATGTCATTTATCTACCATTAAAACAAATATATTTCTGTAAAATTTAGCGGATGATCCATGCATTTAACTGGCATATGAAGAAACAAACAATTTTAATTTTCCACATTTAATGTGCATTTACGAAATAATACACACTCTGAGTAAAGTTAAATAGACTGTCTGGTAGATATATCGCACCGTTACCAATTGCGTTGACTATGACTTGGGGAGTAGTGTCTCAGAAGCTTGCTTCTGTTGGCATGAGAAATAATGCATTTAGATTTACCTTTATTCTGTCAGCTTAGGGCTCTGAGCACTCTAGATATCCATAGCGGTCTGTGACTGGCGGTGGGACTGTGATTTAGCTCACAACGGTTTCATGATATGGCTGTGTTATAGCTTAAAAGGTCCAGTATCCAGTTTCAGGCAGTGGGATTGCTCAGAATAGTTTAAGCTGGGAAGAAAACTAGCCATCCTACTGGCATGGGACTTGTATATAATTAAGTTTTAGTTGGTCCCATAACTGAGACACTTTAGTTCGATCATTGTTCACCAAATTTGATTCATTTGTACATATTTGTATGTAAAACTTTGCCTGTGTATGGGTAGCACCGTAGCTCATGCTATAGTGTCAAATCTTTGTATTACGTTTAGCCGAGTTAATGTCAGAACGTAAGAAATTCAATAATTGTCTGAGATAAGGATTTTATCATATGAATGAAAATACAAATGAAAATTGCATACACATATATAAAAAAGGATTGAAGTGAAAGTCAAAACTTATCTTGTTTTTTCCCCCAACATACAGTTAAGGCATGGTCAATTGCTAACAATGTGCTTTATTTTATCCACATTTCACGTAGTGATTAGGCCAAAATTATGTTGAAATAATTGTTTTTTTATAAATGTTTATTTTAATTGAAGATTTTTATGAACAATATGTTTATAAAATATGGTGATGTCCCTGACTTATAACTTGAAATGGGACATAAAGTTAAAACAAACAAACAAACAAACAAACAAACAAACCAAAAACTATCATAAACTACATTAAGGAACGCACAGGAATAAATGGCCACTAATCTACTACTGAACACTCTATAGAATACATAAAAATAGCTTTAATATCGTCTCAAATGTCGACACCTATAAATCACTAAACACGACCATAAAACTATTCCAACATTGTAATACACACAATGGCAGAAACCAGCCACCTTAGACTTCGATAAGCCGAGAAAAAGAATGTAGATGTAGTGCCTAGAAAGTAAGAAAACTATGTTTTATTTAAGTTTGACTGAATGAAATTCCATTTTCTGTATTAGCGTTCTGATGTCTTGTAATAATGATAATTTGATAATTTGTATTTTGGTGTAATTTAAACTGACTCAGTGACTAGAGTGATATTATAGTGGTTAAATAAATGTTATGACAAAATATTTCGAATTTATGGTTATTCTTTTCAAATTTATAGTTTTTACCAATTCTTTTTATTCATCATATTGTGTATTCTAAGTTAGAGCTTGTTTTGGTTCTGTCCCAATTTTAACCCATTTTTTCTCCTCACTAACATTAATTGTTTTCAACCTTTAACATTTCTTGATTTGAGTAACTAAAGTAATTTCTTACTGGCCTTCAACAGCAAAAGATATTCGTTCGCACTCATTATGTAAAAGTCATTCAGCTGTTGCCACTTGAGTAGTTCACGCCCGAGTATTTCGAAAATTCGTAATATGTACAATGTATATGAATAAATGAACACGGACCTTATAATCAATACCAGCATAATAATATGGCTGACGTTTTGTCTATTTATAATCTCGGCATTCTTCCTACGATGAATAAAGTCCAGTGTACATGCTTTCTCTAAAATTTACTATCATAACAAAATATAAATGAAAATAAAATATCATCCCAACCTAAGGTTTGTGAAGTTGGCTGGGCATTGGGTATCAGTTTCTAGCTACAACCAAATTTCTAGCCAGGTTGGAATTCGCGGATACCGCGGATATCATATAGCTAGCTGGGAATTCGACTGTAGCTGGGAATCCAAACTGCACAATCAGTTAAATTTAACGATTATTTTAAATATCTAATTCCCAGCTGGCTGGTTGTAGAAAGTGTGCATTTTAATATTGGACATACCTTTTTTATTACAAAGTTTAGAATTACGGATTTTACACCATGAGTGAACAAAATAATCCTCAACACATTGCAACGTTTGCCCGATATCTAAGCGCATATACGACCTTCACACCAACCTCGGTGGCCGAGTGGTTAGAGCGTCCGCCTCGGGAGTGGGAGGTCTTGGGTTCGATCCCCAGCCGCGACATACCAAAGTCGTGAAAAATGGTACGGTTACAACTCCCTTGCTTGGCGCTCAGCAGATAAGGGTAGTTGCAGGACTGGTTGGCCTGGTGTCAGGATAATGTTACTGGTTGTGGTATCATGTCAAATGTCTACGGTGTGATACTGCAGTGTGGCAGCACTATATCTGTCTCAAGTAGACATCGTCTCCAAATAACTAAAATACTGTCGACGGGACGTTAAACCCATCAAACGAACGACCTTCACAGTGACGGCAGGCTATTACGCAAACTTTCGCTCGTGCTACCCGTGCAAAGTATATATAGCAACATTTTGGCCCTGACCGACCGACATCTTTAACGATAATGCAATGATAAAATCACAGTTCGCGTATAAGAGAAATCAGCCACCATACAAGTAACTGTTGTCTATGGAAATTAGAGTCGAACGTAGCGAGCGGACAAATTTCATAGACAACGGTTACGTGTGGTGTATCTGACTTAGACCACGGATAATAAATAATCGCTTTATTGCCAAATGTTTTTCTGTAATCAACTTAGTACGCAATGCACTGAAAGGTAAAACAGACCAAATTTCTACCAACCACACTTAGCGCGATGTTCTACATGGTACATTACTAATAATATACACATGAAAAAAAAAACATGCACACTCGCAAATGATTTTAACAAATATATAGAAAAGGATGAGATCAATTTGTTAAATATTTTTTACGGTTAAAGGCCACCGTCCCCGGTTACCGAGTGGTTAGAGCGTCCGCCTCGGGAGTGGGAGGTCGTGGGTTTGATCCCCGGCCACGGCATACCAAAATCGTAAAATATGGTACTGTTATAGCTCTCTTGCTTAGCGCTTATCATATAAGTTTAGTTGCAGGACTGGTTTGCCCGTTGCCAGGATAATGTGATTGGATGTGGTATCATGCCACATGGCTGCAGCGTAATACTGCAGTGTGGCAATACTATCTGTCTCAAATCTATCGTCAAATACTGTCGTGGGACGTTAAACCAACCAACCAAACAAACAAACAAACAAAAGGTTAAAGGCGGATTTAATAAATGTGTAGTGTTTAAATATATTTTTTTTAAAAATTATACATACATGTACTAGGTCTTCTCTAATTATATTTTCAAATAAACATGTATATAAATGTATGCCTTATATATTCAAAGGCTAAACATTTATAAATAAAATGTAGTTCATCATCATCATCATCATCATTATCATTATCATCATCATCATATACATAAGGGCGAAATCCACTTCCCAATTTTGCTTCTTATATGAATGCCCTTAACAAATATTGTGAGTCCTTAGGGTAACATTTTCAGTACTGTTATAGCTCCCTTGCTTAGCGCTTAGCATATAAGAGTAGTTGCAGGACTGGTTGGCCCGGTATCAGGATAATGTGACTGGGTGTGGTGTCATGCCACATGTCTACGGCGTAATACTGCAGTGTAGCAGCACTATACCTGTCTCAAGTAGACATTGTCTCCCAATGACTAAAATACTGTCGGTGTGACGTTAAACCCATGCAACAAACAAACAAACAAACAAACAAATATTTGACCTGACTTGACTGTTAGAGTTTACCGTCGCTTCGATAGTATTTCAGTCATATAGCGACGTCCAGCTAATTACAGGTGGAGGAAGACCCCGAATGCACGGAGACATCCGGGTAGAACTACCAACCAACCACAAGCCAGCTGGAAGGCTTCCTCACATGAAATTTCGAACCCACGCGGTGAGGGGCTGAGTGAATGTTAAAGTCAGCGACTTTACCCTCTCGGCCACGGAGGCCTCAGGAAGTATTTGTCAGCTTAGTTAGCTTAAATATTTCGTAAATAAGGCATTCAACCTAATTCAAAACTTTAAGTACGTATTACTTATCGCTAAGTTAGTGGATATCAATCAAGAGCAAGCAGGGCAATGACTCAGTTAAATTCGTATATACTGCTATACGTCAGCGACATTGTTATGTATTAAACTTTGTTGTGTATAAAAGTTAATTATATCCGTATTTTTGTTTTCTTCTTTCTTTGGTTCGTTTTTCTTTACTATTCAGACGTTAAATGGTGCTTTTTGTGAATCTGTCATTACATCTGTCTTCGTCTCGTTTTTAGTTCATCCCCCCCCACCCCACTGAAAAACTGAAATAACGCGCTTTATCGCGTACCTCGATAGTTAACGAGAGCGCGCCCACCTATCACACGGGTACCGGACATTTCGGTGGGGCTTGTATGAATCTTAAATGAAGGAAAGAAGAGGACGGATTCATGATTAGAGAACCTTTTTTTAGTTTAATTATAATAATTATTAAGAGAGAGAAAGAGAAGGGGGGGGGGGGGTTGAGGATAGCTGGTCCAATATGACTAAGCCCGGCGTGAGAAAACGTCGATATACATGATAGCCTCGTGTACATGTAGGATTAACCCGTGACTTTTGCCGATAAGGGCTTTTGACTGGTGTTACTCGTAGTAACACAAATCATGTAGAATGAGTGCTTACTGATATTACTTTCATTACTAGTATCCCTTGGAATTTACCATAAATGTGTATTTGATTTCCAATCTCGTCTGGTTCTCGTTGAATTCTCGTTGGTCGCGCGCGACTTCAGATAGTCGATATGGATAAAAATAAGCTGCCAATCTCTGTTTATAAGTCTCTGATCATACTCGTAAACACTGACACGGCTTCAAGAAAACGAACAAATTTAAGCAATTGTGCGGCTCGCAGCCGGCGTTAGCATTACTAACGTCGCTAGGCAGTTTAACTGTCATAGAAATACCATTATTAAACTCAGACAACGTAACAACCAGAATGGACACGTTAGGGATCGCCCACGACCCGGTAGACCGAGGGCGACAACGGCACGTCAGGACAGATTTTTGACGTTGACGCATTACGTTTCGATTCAAAACTGCTACAAGCACTGCGAGTCAGCTTGGCGTATCTAGGGATACCGTTCTGAGACGACTACGTGCCAATGGTTACCCGATAAAGGCTAGGAGACCTTATGTAGGTCAAGTCCTAAGAAAACAGAAATCGCGCTCTCAGACTGGTCTGGGCCCGCCGTTACTTCCGTTGGAACCGTGCCATGTGGTCTAGGGTGCTCTTAAGTACGAAATAGCGATGTAAACTAAACAATGCTGACGTATTTAGACGAAGAGGGGAACGATTTACTAGAGCGAGATCGTTATGGAGGTGGTAGTGTAATGGTCTGGGGAGGTATCATGGGCAGTAGGAAAACAAACCTTGTTGTTATTCATGGTAATTTAAATGCCCAAGGTTGCATTAACCAAGTTTTACGCTCAGTTGATGTTCCTTTCCTACAACAGAACCCTTGTCGTCTAATGCATGATAATGCAAGGCCACATACTGCTGTACTTACCAGGAATTATCTCGCTACACATAACGTGCAGGCTTGCTCTCCGGGCATGAACCCCTTTGAACATTTATGAGATTTGATTGGTCGCAGAGGAAAAATCATGTAATCAACAATATCATTGACTTGTATGCAGCCTTGGTACATGAATGGAACGCCATTCCCGCCGACGTCATAAGACGTTACGTTAGGTTCATGAGGTCTAGAACACTTGCGTTGATCCGTAGACGAGGTGGACACAACAGATACTGATTAACTGTCACGTAACTAGACAAGTATTCCAAAGACAACAAAAAAGTGATGAAAATCAAAAGTCTGCAACTTTTACTTTTCACCCTCCATTATTTACACGTATAACAAAATTCTGATATTAATCAAATCTCAATCAAAAGTAAACCATCGTGTAGTTTATAAATTTTTGCAAATTTTGATACCAAATACGCCAATATTTTGCTTATATAACAATACAAAATTTCCCTGTAACCATGTACACACTTTCTTTTACGTGCCAGTATATTATACTTAAGTTAAAATTCCCAGCTGGCTTTGAAGTCGGTTGCAGCTGGGAATCCCCGAGTGCACAATTCATAACCGGTTGGGAATTCGGCTGCAGCTAGGTTTTTAAACTGCTGTGAAATTGCTTTGAATACCCGTTTCCCTACTGGCCGGGAATTCGGTTGAAACTGGGCATTCGCGAATACCCAATTCCCAGCAACCGAGGGCAGTGGAAAAGCACATTTCTCACTGGAAGTGAATATCTTTTTGCATGATTTTCTGTTGATAGATTACAATTTAATATGAAAAAGGAATGTCTTGAAAAAACTTATATATTTGGAAAAAGTAAAAGTGAATTTAATAGAATAATGCTGGCAAATATTAAATGGTATGTGATTTTATAATAATGCTAGGAAACGTATGTGTCGCTAAATTTGTAATTTACAAGTTAGTAGAAATAAGAAAGGGGCAAGAATGTAATATAAGCGAATTCTTTAAAGAAAGTCAGAGTGATTCGATCTCAAAAACCCTTGGTGTACCAGAGGAGCGCTTACACAACTGCGCCAAAGAGGTTGATGCTGGAATTCTGTTTTATTACAAGGGTCATAACTCCAAACCCTGGCTTGCGGTAGGTCGGTGGTTCTACCCGGGTACCTCTGTGTACTCGGGGTCTTCCTCCACCTGTTATTAGCTGGACGTCGCTATATGATTGAAATACTATCGCAGCGACGGTAAATCCCAATGCAACAACAACAACTCCAAACCCAATGGGCGTATATCAGGCATAATCAAACTTGCCCGAGAAATTATGGGTGTAAATATTGTCATAAGGTTTGAAGAAGATTGGTTAAGAAATGAAGATGTAAGAGTTTACACAATGTGAAATCTGACATTTTTATGACAAGGGTCATAACTCCAGGCCTAATAGGCGTATATCAGCCATATTCGAACTAAGCCAGGAAAGTATGGTTGTAAATATTGTCATAAAGAGTTAAAAGAAGATTGCTGAAGGAATGAAGATGCTAGAGTGAACACAAGAAAATGCTTACCGACGTCCGGACGGACGACGGACATTGACCATAATAGCTCACCTTGAGATTTTCGTGACACATGTGGTTAAATGTTTGTCTTTTAAACTCAGAAGGTGTCAGAATCGAATCCCGTTTACTTCTATTGCCGTTTCTTTCCCTTTTCACGGGCTTGCATATTTCACCGCCTAAATCAATATACGTTTTCTAGAATAAAATTTAAATTACGGAACTTTTAAGACATTATGGAGGGGCCGCCGTGGCCGAGCGGTTACAGTCGTGGACTACAAATCTCTCAGCCCCTCACCGCTGTGGGTTCGAATCCCGGTAGGGACTTCGGATTTTTCATGTGAGGAAGCCTTCCAGCTGGCTTGCGGTAGGTCGGTGGTTCTACCCGGGTACCTCTGTGTACTCGGGGTCTTCCTCCACCTGTAATTAGCTGGACGTCGCTATATGATTGAAATACTATCGCAGCGACGGTAAACCCCAATACAATACAATACAATACAATACAATACTATTATGGAGAAGGTAAGCCATGTATATTTTTCAGTGTTATTGTGGCTTTAAACCCTTGTACATTATTGTGATACATTTACTTTCTACAACTGACATAGAAGTCGGGCAATTTATTGCGTTCGAGTTTTTTATGGTGCTTGGCCGTGTTTACATATACATGTACATGTAACACATTAAAACATCGCTTAACAGGACACCAGCGCTTTTGAATAATGTTAAGTGTGGAATAAATTATGCATTGACTTTATTGCTGTATAGGACATATCATTTTGTTACAAACAGCAACAAAATCACAAGGATTTCCATTTGATTCATTCGTAAGCATTATATCCCACATACCTCATTTATTGTAGTGATGTCATGGTGAATTAATGTATGGCGAACATCACACGGACTTGGTGTTCTTGTCATAATCTTACGCTTTTCTATGAAATAGCTTAATTAATGTTGGTAAAAACAGGGACTTTACTTAACATATATGTATTTAGCATCCCTGGTAAAAAATGGATTTTTTTCAACTGAAATAAAAATGCTACTTAAAGTACATGTTTGCATGGTTATAAATCCTACCTTTAAACCAAACTTTGACTGATTGAAACGGCTCAAAAATGTTTTCATATACTCGCTGTTTTTGTTAAGCTATACTCTGTTATCTCAAGTTCCAGTAATAAATCATACATGTCAAGTACAGGTTTAAACCGAAACCATTTAACATTTACAGGAAATGTGTGTGTGTGTGTGTGTGTGTGTGTGTGTGAGGGGGGGGGGTCGTCTCAATTGAAAATGTGTGTATTTTGTAATTGCATGTCATTCATGAGCACATAACACTTCCTTGTTTAGTTTTAAGATGGTCGAAAATATAGTCTTTTAGGCATGATGGGCATATATATAGTGTAAAGATTTAATAATATTTAAGGGAATTTTCCATTTCCATTCTATAATCGTACATTATTGATGTTCCAGTATTTAACATATGCCGATATGCCAGTAATCTTCGGACTCGAATGCGAATTAAGAATATGAAGATGATTTGCAGATTCTCAACAATATTAACTTAATTTCATCGGCATCTCATGGATGTCAGACGTGTTCTAATATCTATGTCATAGTCAAACTGAAAATCATAGAATATCTATGTATAAAGTGTTTTTGTTGTTTCACCTATTTTTTTTAATTACATGATTAGATCTACTTGATGCTTTCCAGACCTCGTTTGTTGTAATAAGTCATAACTAATACATCTACACTTAGAGCAAGACCAATGTTAAGAAAAGTATTAGAAATGACAGACTGGGTTAAGTGTGGGCAAACTATTTTCGCAACATTTCGCACATTTTAAAACGCAAAAGACCGACACATCGGAAAACACGAAAACCTGCACAAATTGGGTAAGTTTTGCTTAAATTGCAACAATTTTACAAGGTTAGTCATAAAATATCGTGATATGTATCGCGATAGGCTTGGAGTATATCGCGATACGAAACTTCTTATGATATCCATCCCTATATGATAGCGACGTATCAGTAACAATGTCGAAACCAACGTCCATATTATTATCGATAAAATTTAACCACTTTTGTGTGGGGTTTTGAGATATTCAAAGTTCTGGAAAAGAAACAAGTCATTAACAAAGAAAACAAATAAACAAATGACTGGTATTTGATAGAAACCGTAAGCATTGACTCTGGCAATAAATGTGTAAGAAAAAGTGTGTGTGCGATGACATTTTTTCCACACTATTATCACGTTCCTTAATTTTAGACCTAGCCTACCGACCGCACCAGTTCATAAGCTTTCCGAAGATGTACAAATTGTCTCTCGGAACATTTATTTTCTGAGAACATTCTTGAAACGTTATTTTCCAAACACGGCATGCAAACATACACACTTCAAGCTAAATTTTAACGAAAGAGACCAAAAGAATCATGTCTATAATTATGTGACAACAATTTATAATAGGTTTTTACTTCTCCTGAATACTTCCGATTGCAAGAAATTCACACACACACACACACACACACACACACACACACACACACTGTCTGTGTTTGCTTTCTATTTTGTATTTGTTTATTTAAATTTGAAAATTTCTATGATCAATAAATCAGCCCCAGTTATGTCTTTAGATTTGATAAGACAATCACTATTCAGACTAACTTTCTTTCTCTCTCCCTCATTGGTATTTAGGTTTGTTCATTAGTTCAGCCATTTTCTTGGCAGAAGTCCATTTAATGATTTTTATCAAGTTGTCTAATATTTCACACACACACACACACACACACACACACACACACACACCTGTCCTTATGCGCGTGTGCGTTTTATTTTTCAAGTACTTAAATACTGTATATTTTGTTTTATAAATTGTTATATATTTTGCCGATTATTCATAAGCTTATCGGAATTTATGATACACATTATAATACGTATTTATTAATGGAGCAGCTTACCTTACGTGAAACCAGTATAGCTTAAATTGAAACAGACGCGACAATGATAATTGTTATTTAATAGGTCTGAATCAGATTAAACAAACAAAATTCTGCACAGGTCCCGGTGGTTAGAGCGTCCACCCAGGAATCGGAAGGCCGTGGGTTCATACCAAAGTCGGTAAAAATAGTACTGGTATAGCTCCCTTGCTAGGCGCTCAACAAATAAGGGTAGTTCTAGGACTGGTTGGCACGGTGTCAGGATAATTTGACTGGGTGTATCATGCAACATGTCTACGGCGTGATACTGCAGTGTGGCAGCACTATATCTCTCTCAAGTAGACATCGTCTCCAAATGACTGAAATACTGTCGGTAGGAGGTTAAACCCAATAAACTACAAACAAAAAAATCTTAAGGCAAGGGAATTTAAAATATAAATATTCCATTTATATGTAGTTACAAATGTGTTACTTATCATGTCAGCATAGTCATTTACTTAACTTATATATTTTGTAAAATGAAATACCTTAATATTGAGTTTAACCTCCCACCGACAGTATTTCAGTGGCATGATCGAACCCACGACCTCCCGATACGAGGGCGGACGCTCTAACCACTCGGTCACTGGGACCGGTTTAGAAAAAAAGACAGAAGAATGCTCCCAATAATGATTAAGTTTTATTCAGGTCATTTTGGTAGATTTTGAGCCTGTTAGAAACCTGCCTATGATGCCTTAAGACATTGAAGACATTGGAGGTTACAGCATTTAAATTCAATTTAGATATTATACATTAACATATACGCCATCATTCACATTTAATGCATGTTGAATTTAAGATAGTCCCTTCTTTAGCGTTCGGTTTATGATTCATGCAAGATCGATGTTTGATAGGTCAAAACTATAATAAAATAACGCACATGTATATCGAGAGCTAAAAGCGAAACTATGCTAAGTGCATGTAAATATATAAGCACTTCGCTCTCACTCTTCGATATAGAAAGTAAACAAAGGGATTGGTTATCTCTTACCTCCCTATGGTGACTAAGAAGTGAACAACTATAAACCTGGCTTGTATAAAAAAACGTAAAAAAACCCCAAAAAACAAGAGGGTCAAGATGACTCTGTGTTGCTCACCTAAGTAAGATGGCTGTGTTAGGCATAATGACAAAAAATCTGGCATCTAAAGTGTTTTTCTAACATTTGACTAAGTGACCTACATTTTGATCATACCTAAATTTGCACTCAGCTGGGAATTCATGCAGTCATCATTCATATCAAGCTTAATGAACACTGGGACAAAAATCGAGGCCTCTAGAGTGTTCACAAGGATTTTCTAAATTTGACCTGGTGCTAGTTTTTGCCCATTGACCATTTCAAATCCGAGATATGAGACAAACATCCTGACCAATTTATGAAGATTGGGCCAAAACTGTGGCCTTTAGAGTGTTCACAAAGTTTTTCTAAAATTTGACCTGGTGACCTAGTTTTTGACCCCACTTGACCCATTTTCGAACAAATCCGAGATATGTAGACAAACATCCTGACCAAGTTTCATGAAGATTGGGCCAAAACTGTGGCCTCTAGAGTGCTCACAAGCTTTTTCTAAGATTTGACCAAGACAAACATCCTCCTTTAACTGTGGCCTCTAGAGTGTTCACAAGCAATTGTTGACGACGGACGACGCACGACGGACAAAAGGCGATCAGAAAAGCTCACCCTGAGCACAAGTGCTCAGGTGAGCTATAAAAAAAAAACATGTAAGGAGCCATATTCGACTTATTAGTGCTATATTTATCACAAAGAACTACACTGGGGATTCTAAAAGTGAAGATCTGTTCATATTGTTAGTAAATTAAAGATAAAATACTTTTACCGTATTCTGGGGGTAGAATGGAATGTACTCCGGTGTCAATGTGAGTATTATTTTTATTCGAAAAGCATTGTCTATATATGTAAATATTTGAATTAACAAATTCACTTCAATATATTAGTATAAAATACCACTATTATTCTAACTCAGGAACAGACCGATTTTCAATAATATAAAATAAAAACAAGCAAGTGATAAAGGCTGCCGAAACTAATGTAACAATAAATTAGTTGAACTTATATCACTGACTAATGAGCTATCCCAGTGTCTAGTCACAGATGCATAGTTTAATAACAACTTTCATATCAGTCTCTCCAAAAATAGCAAAGATGGAGCTCATGTTATATAAATTTTGTATTTGCAGTAAAGTCAAAGGTAATAATTCATGCGAGACTAAGGTGTTCTTGGCAATTATATCGACCAAATGTTTATACATATATTCACTTTCATTTAAATGGACTCAAGTTATTTAGACGTGGCTCAGGATGGAAATTTTCCTGAAACCTAAGAAACTAATGATCGTTTACCTAATATGCATGAATTTGCTCTTTTTATTTACTTATGTATGCGGAAAAAGCATAAGTTTAAAAATAAAACTTATTACGTTCATTTTAGTTGTGTACATTTGTAATACATGATTATGTAAAAACACGAAAGAAATTTGGCCAACCCTCTTATTTTCTCTCCCTCACTCGCTCTCAGTTATCCCAATGCATAAATGTCAAAAACGAATATGTCGTGTTTTTATTAATAAATTATGTACATGTATTTCATACATTATTTAATTATAATAATGTTTTTTCCATTCAAAAGTTTATTTTCGAAAAATTACATGAATAAATCTAGCACATATAAGCTCATCAGCTCGATTGGATACTACATTTTAAGTGTGGATGAACTGGAAAAATAACATAACGTAATGTGAGAGACTAAACATCTGCTACAAAATTCGGTTTATTCATATCATTTAATCACTGTTAATCAAGGGTCTGGTATGTAGGTACACGTTTCGGGATTACAATCCTGGAACCGATGATTAACATGTCCATAAAATATACACGCGAAAGGAATAATCTAGATACAACGATTTGATAAAAACGTAGTTTATAGACAATCATTTCTTTTCATTTTAAGTTAGTATATTTTCATATTATTTCTGTTTGACAACATACTTTAAAAATCTACAAAAGAGCTTCTTAAAATGTAGAAACATTGCTGTTGTAGGTCCACTGTAACGCAGTACGTATACGATGTTAATATGGATCTGAATGATGGGAGTCTAAGCTCTGGTTACGTTTTATGACCTAGCTTACTGGCCAAACCCGGGAAAGTTATTCGTTTGTTAACGTATACAAAAAACTAGTTAAAACATTTAAAACATGTTACTATCATACTTATTTTCATTATACTTATTATTACAACTAGATTCCTACAATGGAGGATGGGATGCGACAACTGTCTCTCCGCCTATACCATGTCCTGGAGGGTGTCGGGGCATCGGAAGAAATTAGAAATTTCCACAGACAGAGTATGACGATGGAGATCATAGCGACGATATTTCTTACTCTGAACACAAAGACTACTGTACATGCCTATCACTTTGGCAGCTCCACTGAAGGCACCACCGTGCAAGACATGGGATCGGACATTGATCATTTACATTGTCTTGCTGAGTACCCTGTCTTCGGGGATATCAGCACAGCCCCTGATGGTGAGTCATTCCTACTGGTAAAGGAAGAAGGGAGTTATCCTGGACATGTAAAGCTACAATATGTCTACAACAGGCGACCTGTAACAGTATATGATATGGAGCCTGATATTATCCATGCCATCGATAGTCAGGGGAAGATATGTTTGAAGAATATTCTGCACCAATCATATGGATGTGAGAGACATGGTCCTGCTGATGCTAAAGTCCTCGTTAACGGATTATCCGTTGATTCCGTACTTGCGTTCAGATGTGTTACTGTTCCAGCTTTTGCCACAGAATGGATGGAGCGATGTCAGAGAAAAGCCTGGCCTCCAAAACAATTGTTATTGCGTATGTCGGAAATGAGTTGTTTTGTCGTCGGTGTCGGTCACGAGTCAAGCCCCGAGAAAGACATAGAATGGAGATTATCGTTCTCGTTACAAGAACGAGAACTTATGTTCAATCTGAACTCTGTTCAACATAAATGTTACATACTCATGAAGATGATAAAAAAAGATATCGTTGGACCAATGGTGGGAGAGGAAATATTGACATCATATCATTGTAAAACTATATTGTTTCACGTGATAGAGAACAACTCTAGTGATATCTGGAGACCTGACAATTTGATTCAATGTCTAATGCTTTGTTTTCTCTATTTGTATCGAGCAGTTGATGCTTCTTACTGCCCACTATTCTTCCTTCCAGAGGCGAATCTGTTTGACAGAGAATCATTCCGACGACAGCGACATTCGGTTTTACGGGTACTTGATGTTATTTTACGGCTCGGTCACCGAATAATTTTTTACATCACGTGTAACGATATTGGTGAGAGTTTTATTCATCAACGGATACCCCATCGGGTTGTTCACAATATCAGTATAAGAAAAAATTATCTGTTTTTAGTGAATTTAGACGGAATACACGTATTCTCCCGTTCCGTTTGCCGTAAACTATTCAAAAAGAATGACGCTAAAGAATGCATTCTAACCATCTACAATATGATTTGCTGTCTAACCGAGATCAGGAAAATTACTGATCATTCTGAACTGCAAACAAAAGAGGCACTGTCACTGATTATACCTCGACTACAACACAGATTGGCAACCAGTTTAGCGGCATATGCACTAGAGTCACGTGACGGGCAGATGAGACAAGATTTATTACGCATCTTTGAGCGTCATTTTCAATATGTTCAGCATATGGATGTGCTGACCGCCACACTGACGTATGCTACTGTACTGTACAGACTCGGGGAGTTCGAATTGTGTAGGGCAATGCTGGAGGAGAAGGAAAGGTTCCTGTCAGAGAACGTTATATCTACATGTAGTTGTTATGTTAAAACCATGACGTTAACTTGTTCTTTATGGGAAAAAATCGCAAACGAAAATATGTCACAGCATTGTTTTATTGCCAACTCTACAGTATCATGTATGACCTTTCTGCCGAGAGAAAATGAAATCGTTCATCCTGCCATCAAGCTTGAGATGTTCCGTTCAAAGGGCACATTACCGGGATCCAGGAATGAAGATGAAGACTTCTGGTTTGACTGGGCCGTCGTGGACGGTAAAGTATACTACTACTTTCTGAAGTATCTTGTCTACTCCAGGCTGGACAAGCCCGTCCACAAACAGGTTGCCATAGATAATTTGAAATGGGTTATTGGAGACGACAATAGTCTGGGCCACGCTGAAACCGCCTACAATTTGCTGGGGTGGATGTACAAAGAGGAGAACCGTATGGAGGAGGCCCTGCAGTGTTGGACGAGATCATGGGAGATACGGCCCCACCATAATGCGGCCAAGTGGCACTATTCATTGTTTCAGTTAAACAGACAGTGCCAATAAAACACACACACACACACACACACACACACACAAAAGTTATCAGAGGAATGAAGATGCTTAAAACAAGTAAAGGGCACACTACCGGGATCCAAGGGTAAAGACTTTTGGTTTGACTGGGCCGTCGTGGACGTTAAAGTATACTACTACTTCCTGAAGTATCTTGGCTGAACAAACCCGTCCACAGACAAGTTGCAATGGATAACCTGAAATGGGTAATCGGGGACGACAAGAACCTGGGTCACGCTGAGACCGCCTACAATCTGCTGGGGTGGATGTACAAGGAGAAGAAACCGTGTGGAGAATGCCCTGCAGTGTTGACGAGATCATGGGAGATAAGGCCCCACCATAATGCGGCCAAGTGGCACTATACTCTGTTTCAGTTAAACAGGCAATGTCAATACCCCACTCCCCTACACACACAGAGGCTAAACGTTATCAAAGGAATGAAGATTCTTAAAACAAGTATATACATGTTTTACTTTTCAATAAACTTCGTAGGAGTCGTATTGCCATTAATTTCATAATCAGTTACAATATATACATGGTATATGTTTATTTTCCCCGGCTGTATGGGTTTAATATAATTATACAGATGGTGAGTTTTTTTTTTCGTTTAAGTACTTTTTCAATTAACTACTTTATGATCCTTTTAGCTCGTTAACTGAACATTCATAGGAAAGTATAAATTGTACTAAAGTTGTTCAAATGGTTCCGATCCATTGCATATCTGGATCAAAGGAGCTAAAATAGATTTTTAAAGTGAAATCTTTTAAAACCTTTCTTCTCCGAAACTACAAGGCCTAGGCCTTAGATATTTTGTGTGTTGTATTGTCTTATTAACTTCTACCAGGTTTGTTCAAATCATGACGTTTGGGTCAAAGTTCGCCCCGTCCAAGGGGTCACTTTATTTTACATAGACTTATATAGGAAAAACTAGAAGAATCTTCTTGTCAGAAACCACAAGGCCTGGAATTTAGGTATTTTGTGTGTAAATTGGCTTAGTACACCTCTACCAAGTTTTTGTTTTTTTTTTCAAATCATGGCTCTGGGGTAAAAACTGGTCCCGCCCCAGGGGTCACTTGATTTTATAAAGGCTTTAACAGGAAATCTAGAGAAAAAAAATCTTCCTGTCAGAAACCACAAGACCTGGAGTTTAGATATTTGGTATGTAACTTCGCCTTATAGACATCCACCTACTTTGCTCAAATCATGGCCCTGGGGTCAAAATTGGTCCAATCCAAAGGGTCTCTTGATTTTACATATACTTAAATAGGAAAAACTAGAAAACTCTTTTCGTCAGAAAATAAAAGACATGGAGTTTAGATACATGTATTTGGTATGTAACGTTGCCAAATGACATTTACCGAGTTCACGCAATGGCCATGTGGTCAAAATAAGCTCGCCCTAGGGGTCACTTGTTTTTACACAGGCTTTAACAGAAAAAATCTAGAAAAAATCTTTTAGTTAGAAACCACATGGCCTGGAGTTTAGATATTTGGTGTGTAACATGGCCATATAGACATCTACCAAGTGTGTTCACAGCATGACCCTGGGTTCAAAACTGCCCCTATCCCACGGGTCTCTTGATTTTACATAGACTCAAATAGGAAAAACTAGAAAAATCTTCTTGTCAGAAAATAAAAGACATGGAGTTTAGATACATGTATTTGGTATGTAACGTTGCCAATTGACATTTACCGAGTTCACGCAATGGCCATGTGGTCAAAATAAGCTCGCCCTAGGGGTCACTTGTTTTTACACAGGCTTTAACAGAAAAAATCTAGAAAAAATCTTTAAGTAAGAA
The DNA here is from genome assembly GCA_021229015.1 of Solen grandis. NCBI lineage: Eukaryota > Metazoa > Mollusca > Bivalvia > Adapedonta > Solenidae > Solen > Solen grandis. The sequence goes on along the minus strand of CM037792.1, from coordinate 1,984,301 downwards.
ACCACATGGCCTGGAGTTTAGATATTTGGTGTGTAACATGGCCATATAGACATCTACCTAGTGTGTTCACATCATGACGCTGGGTTCAAAACTGCCCCTATCCCACGAATCTCTTGATTTTACATAGACTCAAATAGGAAAAACTAGAAAAATCTTCTTGCCAGAAACTAAAAGGCATAAAATTTAAATATTTGGTATGTAAGATGGCCCAATGGACATTTACCAAGGTTACACCATGGCCCTGGGTTCTAAGTTAGCTCGACTCAGGGACCACTTGATTTGTTACATAGACTTTTACTGGAGAGTGTTTTAAAATATCTTGTCAAATACAACAAAATCATATGTTTTGACATTTGATATGTAACATGTCTTTGTGGACCTGAACCAAGTTTTCAGATCATGGGTTTGGGGGTTAGAATTCGTCCCACTTGATTTTATAGCTATGACCATCAAAATTTGGACCACAGGTACAGTTTTTGCGTGGAATTATGATTATTTTGCTCGGAATTTGCATTCAATATGACTCCGTAATAAAAGGCAATGAAGACAATATTTCTCAGGTGAGCGATTCGGGGGAAATCTTGGCCCCCTTGTTGTCGACTATCAATATACTGAACACTGTATATCAATCAGAAAAAATGTAAATGTCATTTGTGATAGAAAAGTGATATGCTATGATAATTGAAACGGAAAAATGTTACACAATTAATTACATTTCACAATGTGTGTAATGATAATTATAATGTCAATTTTTGAATGTAATGTAAAAAGAATTCTACAATTGTATTCAATCGATGAATTTAACGGGAAAAGAAAGCATGTATGAAAAATCAATTAAAAACTGAAAAGGTGACAATCTCATGCACAGTTGTTACCTCCCTTTGGGAGAACAATTCATAATTAAGATTATTGTATTTGAAACATACCCGTCACAGACCCTTTGCTTGGGAGAACATTTTTAAAGAGATGCGAGCATCACATCAATGGGAACCATTCATTCCTTTAAAGGACACATACAATATTTTTATACACTTCAGATTAATATGTATAATATGTGAATATAGTAACGTGAATGAAACTGCGTATTGTTTATATAGCTCATGTGTTAAGTATGCATCTGATATGCTTAGTGTGTTTATCAGGCACTGACATGTATCCATGTTGGTCAATGGCAATGTACGAAATAAAGTTTAATTTAATTAAATGTAAACTGAAGGCTTGATTGATATAATTTTTGTGCGCAGTAAGCAATTACTTGAAGGTCTGATTTTCGTATAGACGTATTCGATCGTCGTTTATAGTGTTAGTTAATAAATAGCTTAATTTAGTGTAATGTGTAATCAATATATATTGTACACAATGCGATACATACTCGGCCCGATGGGCCTATAGGTCACCTAACATATCTAACTACGTTTCCTATTCTCTACTAATATGTTGAAAGTGAAAGGGAGAGGGGCTTCATGTACTTATCTATCAAATATATATTATATATATATATATATATATATATATATATATATATATATATAAGTTATTATAAAATCAAATGTGAATATTTTTATAATTGTCAGTGATTTGTTTTTGTTTTCATGTATAATTGTCTTATTTAATTTCTACTTTGTCAGGAAAGACTTATGTAGTTTGCGCTAAGTTTTTTTATTATTTTTTTATTATTTGTTTGTTTTTTTAAATTTTTTTTATGTGAAGATGGTTAGTCGTTTGCTGAAAATTATTTAGTCCATGCTGAATATTTATGTTTGTTTATTTCTTGGTTTAACGTCCTATCGACAGTATTTCAGTCATTTGGAGACGATGTCTACTTGAGACAGATATATATAGTGCTGCCACACTGCAGTATCACGCCGTAGACATGTGGTATGATATCACACCCAATCACATTATCCTGACACCGGGCCAACCAGTCCTGCAACTACCCTTATATGCTGAGCGCCAAGCAAGGGAGCTATAACAGTACCATTTTTTACGCTGAATATTTAACCAGGGTCTCTTAAAACTGTATGTATATAGAGAGACCCTGATTTAAGTATAAGTACCCCGACCCAAGTCACTTTGGAGATGCGATCACTGTTGGCAGTATCAAAATATATTGTACTTTGGTGACGGGCTCCGTCTCAGAAGAAAGTTTTTTTTTACCTGGTTAATACACACGCTGTGCATATTTTTGATATGCTGTTTGGTAGAGGAAGAAGTTAAAGAAAGTGAATGAAAATCATGTATGAGCTGTCAACTTAGGGCTCTGAGCTCTCTACCAATAGATGTCTGGGAGTGTCTCAGATTTTTGTGGGGCACAGCTCGGAGGGATGGGATATTGCTCGTAGTCACAGCGGGTTTCATGATAGGTGTAACATAACACTCGATTTCAGTCAAGGGTATATAAGTGTGGGGTTGCTCAGTGTAGTGATAAGTCGGGAAGACAACTAGCCATAATGCTGACATGGGACTTGAACATGCTTTGTTCTGTATTTTTGTTTCATAGCTACAATTCTGTTTAGACATTGTTCACCAAGATTGTTTCCATTGTGCATATTGTATATAAGCTTTTGACCGTGTACGGGTTGTTTTCTAAAGCTCATGCTCCAATCAAACCTTGAATCACGTTTAGAAAGACACTGTCCCGAAGTCTGAGATTAGGGTATTATCATATAAGGATATCACTTGCATCTTGTTTGAATTTACCGATAAACGTATTTGTTGCACTGAAACTGTCCAAGGAATTTAGGTTTTGGAAGATTTATCATCTTAGTTTGAGTTAAACGCAAACGAAGTACTCCATTCGCATTGAAAATATGATATTATTTTGTTGCATTGATATCTAAGTTTTACAATTTTTCGAGTAACGCTTGACTGATGCAAGTTCTGAATTTCATTGCTTCAAGATTATTATGTATGAACTAATATTTTATGTTTTATTCATTTTCATTTCGAACATGCTGATTTTCACCCATTTGTTTTTGTACAGAAATCTATGGTATACTAAGAATTGTTTTTATTTATATAAACTTTGTTTGAAACGAATTTTAAAATGGTTTAAGATCCCGTAATTCACATTGTTGATAATTCTTGCTATTCCCTCACGTTCTCGACATAAATCAAACGTGTAAATCTAGTATTAACCCTTGCATGTTAAGCCGAAGGAGTCCCCAATGGAAATGGTGTATCTTTAGTATATTGCATGTCATTCATCTGCAAATGGTAAATAATTGTATATTTTAAGTAGCAAGTTAAAAATTGAGGCATGTGTCATTTATTAATAAAATGTAATCAATTATGATAAATCATATGTAAGTTACTCTTTATTGCAATCACACACAAACACATACGAGATAATAAAGAAATATCCCACGAAGAAATAAAATCTGAATCCTAAAATGTTATAATATATTTAAAAATATGAGTAAATGCATTTGCATACATGCAACATGTAAAGATTGTGTGTTTTTTTACTATGATAACGATCTTATTTTATGGTTGGCAAAGTGAAAGACTAGAATCAAATTATTCAGGGTTTCGAATAGGATAGCCTGTTACGACTAAAACTATATCTTGCATGAGTAAAAAAAAAACTCACCTTCATTACCGTTTTATATTGTAACCCATTGTTGCCATACAATAAATTTAAAATAATTATTTAACCCTCCTGTGTCCTTTTGGCTTTCAAAAATAGAAAAATAACATGAATATTGTACAAAGTATTTACAGGATTTTAATGTCAGACAGAACACTGGTGTGTGAGTGTGTGTGGGAATAATGTGAATGATTAAGACATGATAACATATTCCATATATGTTAAATTTTGACATCATTTCTAG
>CM037792.1:1930368-1980368 GCA_021229015.1 Solen grandis | reverse complement strand
TTACGTTCTATGCTAAAGGATGTAGAAAACTATTGTAACACGTGGGGACTTAAAATAAAATGTTGAAAAATCAAAAGCTATGATATTTGAAAATGGGAGGGCATCTCATATTCAACTAAATATATATGGTACCCGTGTAGAAGAAGTTCATTCTTTTAAATATCTTTGCATGAATCTGTTTAAAAATGGCAACATTAATATGTCTCAAAAACGTATTTCACAGTACGCGAGAAACTTATTAAATGGATTATATCAAATTCTTGAAAATGTTGAATTACCTATCAATCAAAAACTCAAATTATTTGATATTTTAGTGGGCTCAATACTCAATTTCTGTTCTGAAATATGGGGTCTGCATCCTGCAACATATATTGAAATGGTACATGTCAAATTCCTTCATTATATTTTTGATGTCGAAAAATCTACAATCTTATCTGCATTATATGGCGAACTCGGACGAGTGCCATTGTCTGTCTAGAAAAATAAACAAGATCAAATACTGGAAAAAAATCATAATTTTAGCCGCAAGTAGCTTAGTAAAACAGATGTATAATAAAGTAAAAGCAGATGATTTTAATGGTTATACCTATAAAAATAAATAGTGGGTAACTCAAGTAAAAAGTATTTTAAATGAACATGGATTTGGTAATCTATGGTAAAGCCAAAGTATTGATAATCATACATTTGAAATAATAAGAAAGAGGATCATTGATGTATACCGCCAGGAATGGTATTCTCAAATAGGTAATTCTACAAGACTCCAAACGTACTCATTATTCAATCATAGACTTGATAGGGAAAATACCTAGATGTAATTCATGATAAAAACTTTCGATTGGCAGTTACAAGGTTTAGAATATCATCTCACAGTTTAACAATAGAGACAGATAGACAAACTAACCTATAAGCAAATGAAAGAATCTGTCCTATCTGCATCTGCAACCTAAATCCAAGCGTACCGGGTACCTTTGCCTCAATCAAGTAGAATCGGAATATCATTTTCTTCTTGTCTGTCTAAGATACAGAAAACTTAGACGCTCTTTTTCCAACCATACTTCTGTCATTGGCCAACTGTAGACAAATCTCTGTCAGATAACTAATTTTAAGCTCCAAGTCAGTGAAAAACTTAAATCGCCTTGCATTAAATATACATTTCGCTAATAAGTTAAGACAAACTTACTTGTAATTTATTGATGCACAATGTACTTGTTTTTTACGAAAATTGCTGATTTTTTTCATATAAATATGAATATTATATAATTCGGATTCTAAAAAAAAAAAGATAAATATAACTATGAAAGTTACTTTGTCCTTTTTGCCATTAATGATGTTAAATCTGTATCCCCCCAGTTCGTTGATTACATGTTTTATATCTTTTTATGCTGACTTAAATCAGTTAATAAATATATATGCGTATAAATATAAATGAGTATATTTGAAACCAAAATGTCCTATATTGCTCCTGTTAATTGTTAAATATGTACACTCCCCTTTCATTGTTTATCTGTTATTTGCTATAAGCATTGTATAATTTTTAATTAATAAATATAGCGTACCGTATCGAAACTTTGTATTTTACACTCAGCTGAACGGTGATAATTACCAACACATTCCATACGTGTGAATACCAGCAATAATTATTACCTTTATTAACAATTAAACAGAAAATAAAAGCCGTAATAAAGTGTGTAAAGATCGGTGACGTCAATTGGAGGTGACTAGTAAACTGTTTAACAAGCTATTATTCAAATATTATAACCTGCGTCGGTGATTTTATGGAACGTCGGTATTTTCCATAAACTTTTATCGACACAAATGCCCATACACTATTTACCCATACATACTCTGCAGGAACATAGTTTCCAGTTTCTAAAAATAGTTTCTTTAAGAAAGGCTATCCATAAATAAAAAAGATATAGTGATTAAAAAATCACCATATCCGATCGGAATTCGCTCCGACCGGGAATAAATCGTGAGACCTGTCCGTTGTCGTTTATTTGCGATCGGACTTTTTCTCGAATCCTTCCTTTTTCGTTCAGAAAACATTGGATGGTTCTTTATTTTTTATAGAACTTAATAAGTCTAATGCAAAAAAAAATATTGATTAGTCACGATTATGATGTTATTTGCATTAATTTCGTGTGGTCAATTATAGTGTAATCAGTGTGAAAACAAGAACAGAGGTAGAGCGTCTACCGATATTGAAGTAACATAATGTTTAAACATTTTCTTATTTTTGACTGAAACAGTAACCTATTTTTACTTTTTAATGTATCGCACTGCTTCTTTTCTCTTCCCCACTCTTTCTCTTTCTCTGTTTTGTTGCATATAAAATAATGTATCTATACAGTGAAGTAGGAATATCGATTGTTTTTTCCCGATCGCTTTTCTCCGATCGGAGAAAAACAATTGATTTTTTTTCTCAATAGACCTTTAAATGATGTTATTTTTCATACTCAAGACGTTACTTAATGCATCTCTCTCTCTCTCTCTCTGTTTTGTTATGAAAATATTTGCATTTTTCTTTTTCTTTCTTTCTATCTCTTGAAATTAAGTCTTGTTTCTGCCGAGTTTCTCTCTCACTCTCTCTCTCTGCAAGAGCATTTGCGGAATTTATCCATAAATACATCAGTTATTGTTTGTTAGATTCATAGATTCAAAACAATAATGTAATTGTTTCTTTTGTAATTCAGTTGCCTAGATCTAAATCAACTAATCTATTGATCATACTCTCCATTTCGTGGTCTACAAGTGTTACCAAATTCCGATTGAGATGACTCTCATGCCATTGAGTCTATTTCTTATCTATAGATTTCTTTTGCTGATTGTTTACTAGAGCTCGTCAAGAATGAAACATACTTGTCACATGGTAAAAAGAGTGCAGCCTGGCTGAGACTCAAACACGGAGCCTTCACTGACTGACTGATCTGCCTGGCGACCGCTTACACATAATTCTCATCTATTATGAGTTATTGGTACCGTAACATACTTCCCCACCAAACTAGAATTTGTTTTTGAATTTCCAAATGGATCCAGAGAATCTCACAGCACTTAAGTCATTGCCCAAATTGTGTTCCAAATGTCACAGGTTGAGAAAAATGTGCAGCCTGACTGAGACGCTTTCCTGGGACCTTTCCCTGGTGACTCTATCAGATGAGCTTCCCGGCCTCTTAAACATGATTCTCTTCTATTGTGAGTTATCGCTAATGATTCAAATGAGATGTAACCTGAGATCCTTGATCAAAGGGATAGGTAACTTACAGAAATCTTTCATAGGTAAATGTTATGGCGAAAAAAAATGTACCTCCTGCCTGGGAACTAAACATGGGGCCTTACCCAGGCCTTAAAAGGTATTTACCTGTACTGACTGCACTACCTGGCCGTTTTCACACAGTGTAATGATTTATCCTTGTTGTGAGTTATTGGGTACCATATGTCATACTTCTTGCCAAGTTGAACAAGAATTTGATCTCGGATCACATGCAGCCCGGTGATGTTGGGCTTCATATGTCACAAATTAAGAAAAAAGTGCAGTCTGACCAAGACATGAACCCAGGACCTTTGGATTTCAAGAATGCTTTACCAACAGAGCTACCTAGTCACTTATGCATAGTTCTCTCCTATTATGAGTTATTGGTACCATGTCAAAGAGGTACTTATTTGAGTAGGCTATAGTTTCTCCTTGAATTCACAGGACAATAAAGATATTAATATCCAATTCGACATCATTGCATGGAAAATAGAACGCACGCTGGTTTTCCACATGCGCGGATCTAGAGGTGGGGACTGGGGGTCTTCTCCTGAGAATTGGCTATTATGCCAAAAATATGCATAAAAGAATAAAAGATAAAAGACATGACCCCACCACCACCCGGAGTTGGCTATGAAGTTTAAAAATCCGCTAAATTAAGTGTTTATATAGTGTTTTGACCCCCCCCCCCCATCCCCGCGTACGGTGAATTTCTTTTTAGTGGGAATTGGACATGGTAATTATTGCTTTTATACCCCCCACCCATGAGACAGATTGCTGATTCCGCGCATGTTCAAGGTATCAACTCAGTGGACATTACCAATCTCAGATCGACAGTATGTGCGCTTCCACGGGATATGATATTTATATAGTGACAAAGAGCAGGATTTGACCCAAGATCCCTGGCTTATATGGGGTTGAGCTAACGTACTGTTCGCACAAATCTCTGTCAAGGGCCGGTCAGACAGGCTTCCGCGAGTTGATCACGAGTGTATCGCGAGGAAAAACTGTCAAACGCGAAGTAAACGCGGTCACAAGTGAATGACACGCGAATGAAACGCGGATGACTCGCGAATAACAAGTGCGCACACGCGCGAAACATTTTACACGCGCTCGGAACCCGATTTTATTTTTGAGCTGCTCAAAAATTAGGCGCAATGGCCACCGCGTGTCGCACACGTGGTGTAAACGCGGTACAAACCCGGACCAAACGCGATAACACGCGGTACACTCGCGGATCACAAGTGGACGACAAGTGGTCACTCGCGGGCATACGCAAAATTTCTTCGTGTGATTGCGTGTGTAGCACTTGTCATCCACTTGTGATCCGCGTGTCTACAGCATTCCTAGCACCTGTGATAGCGTGTGCTCCGCGTGTATAAGGCTTTCTCAGGGATTGTGTCACGAGTCATCCGCGGGCCATTCGCGTGTTTTCGCGTTGAATCGCGATTGAACCACGACTGATTCGCGTGTCGTCCACGACCCAATCTCGTTTGTACCACTAGTTATTTCTGCTATAAAAAGATCGCGTGTTGGCCATTTTCATCAGTTGTGATCAAGACGTTGAAGAGGCAACATGGATCCGGCACATCGTAATGCTTTGGTTATGCTGTTCCAGCAACATCAGAACCAGCTTCTTCAGGTTCAGCAAGCCCTAGATGGTAGAAGAAGAGTGAGGAGAAGACAAAGAAGAGTCAGAGCCATATGGATGCGCCAATGGATCAACCGCAGGCCACAGCTGGGGCTGTATGACAGACTGATGGTGGAGCTGAGGAACGAGGACCCCCGTGCCTTCAAGAACTTTATGAGAATGCCTCCGGTGATGTATGACGAACTGGTGGAAAGGCTGACACCAACACTGACGAAGGAGACAACCAATTGGCGAGCTCCCTTGGACCCAGGCTTAAAGGTGGCCATCACCTTGAGGCACCTTGCATCAGGCTCGAAATACAGGGAGATGCAGTATGGCTGGCGTGTCCCACACAACACCATAAGCCTTATTGTTCGTGAAGTTTGTGAGGCAATTGTGCATGTATATCGTGAGGAGATGCTGGCACCCCCAGAAACCCCCCAACAGTGGCAACAAATTACAGACGATTGGCTGAACAGGTGGAATTTCCCTCACGTGGTTGGAGCTATAGACGGCAAACACATAGCATGCAAGGCCCCTCCCAACTCTGGCTCTGAATTCTATAATTACAAGGGTTTTTTCAGCATTATTCTCTTGGCTGTGGTCACCAGTGATTACAAGTTCTTATGGGTGGACGTGAGTGGCAAGGGGGCCTCATCAGACGCGCATATCTACAATGCCAGTGAGTTTAAAGAAGGCTTACAGAACGGTGACATTCTTGGATTCCCTCAACCTACTCCCCTCCCAGGGGACACAGAAGATCTACCTTACTTCCTGGTGGGTGACGATGCATTTGGATTGAGAAGCTTTATGATGAAGCCCTTTGGGAACAGACAGCTATCAAGAAAACAAAGAATCTTCAACTACAGATTGTCAAGAGCAAGACGAGTGGTGGAAAATGCCTTTGGCATTCTTGCCAACAGATTCCAGGTGTTACTAACAACAATGATGCACCAACCAGACACGGTTAGGCTCATTGTCAAGGCATGTGTGGTCCTCCACAACCTGATGCGCACGAGGTATCCTGTCATGCAAAACAGACTTGTTGACATTGAACGCCCTGATGGTGCCCTGGTGCCTGGTGCATGGCGTCGAGGAAAGAATCTGGATGACACAAGACCTGAGAACCTACCAGGAACCAACAGGGACTACAAATTGGCCAAGGCTCAGAGGAATCTCATAATGGAATGGTGTTCATCCCCTGCTGGGAGTGTTCCATGGCAAGACAACATGCTCCTTGACTAGTTCTTGTGGAAGTGACAGTGTGGACAAGTGATTGTGTTTGGGGGCATTGTGACAGTATGTGTTGGGGGGGGGCAGCATTTGTGGCATTAAAACTTTGATAAAACATTTATATAATAAAATAAATGAAAAAATCCTGCAATAAAATAAAGTACATTTCAAATTGGAAAAGAATAAAAGTATGCTTAGGACTTTTAGTCCTCAACTCACTTTTATTTCTTTTCATTTGAAATGTAATTTTATTTTATTGCAATATTATTAACATTTATTATTTTCAATGTATTGTTACATTTTTTGTCATTCAATAATATGGTTATAAAATAAAAAATGAACGAATATTGCAATGAAAAATATTTGAAATGACAAAGAATAAAAGTTAAATAAATACATAAATTATTTATTCAACTTTTATTTTTGTCATTTGATATACATTTTGTTTTGTTGCAATATTCTCCCACTTTCATTTTATTATAATTACAACATCTAAGTCACATGGTGCAAATACTGTCTTCTGATTGACTGAGATGCAACATGCAATCCAAGTTCATTGGGCGATGAACACGGTTTTGCAAACAGACTACTTTTCTACGGAGTAATTTTGCTAGTTTTGTTCGCTATAAATCGAATGAATCAAATAAAATTAGTTTTAAATTTGTTGAGTTGTAATTATAAGAAATGAAATTAAATGTGTCGAGTTTACGGCGTGCGTTATACAAATAAGTGCACTTTTCCCCGACCCGACGTTCATAACGCCGTAAACTCGACAAATTTTAATTTCATTTCTTAAACCATTTCACAAAGTTCAATTTATTCACGAAAAACAATTAGTAACAGTTCAACAATTTTATTATCACGTATCACGTGTATAACAAGTGAAATAAAAGTAAGTCACTGCTAGCAATCCATGCTATGGCAAAAACAAAATACAAAATACATCAGTTCAAGGAATGTCACTGTAGCACCATGAACCACATCACAACACTACAACATACGACTGTCAGTGTAACATGAAACCTTCATGCATCCTCACCCTCACTGTCACTGTCACGAGTTCCCTGAGTAGCCACAGACTGAGTGTCACTCTCAACTGCTGTTGGTCCCACGGCTGGTGGTGTTGACAAGGATAGTGGTGCACCCAAACCTGCAGATGCCAGAATGGGAGGTCGGTGAGTTGCTGGTGACACTGTCGAGAATGGTGGGGTGTTCATACTGGCTTGTGAAACACGGCCGAAGTTGTTCTGCTCCATGTTGAACGACCAATCCCCACCTAGGGCAGTGCTCAATGCTCTAGACATCGATTCTGAAGATGCTCTGGGTTGACGAGGAGTACTGAGGTTGGGTTGTTGAAGCTCTTGCTGCTGCCCAGGGTACTGCTGCTGCTGTTGGTATCCTCCTCCTCCTCCCCCTACGACATGCTGCCAGGAACTGCAGGCATCATAGTTGGGCTGTGGCTGGAAGTACTGCTGATGCTGAGGGTACTGTTGAGGGTACTGATGATACTGCCCAAAGGAGGCGGCTGTGCAAGTTGGAGGAGCCGAAGTGGAAGCCGAGGGTCTATCGGATTGAGCCTTTATCTGTTTCAGTATATCCGATATGAGCTCTTTGACATTGTTGAAGTCTTGAAGACTGCAAGACCTGAGAGTCTGGGTGACATAGCTTATGAAGGGTTCACGCTGGCTCTTCTCCCTCTCCTTGTCCTCGAGCATTTTTTCCATAAGCTTTTCAAGGAGTGTCTGGTTGGTCTGAAGATTTTTACGAAGTTCGGGCATCCAGCTCTCCTCCTCGTCCTCCTTCCTCCTCCTCTTCCTGTTCTGGGAACTAGAGTTGACTGATCCGAGCTCTGCTGCCTCCCTCTCGAGGTCTTCGAGCACATTGCCTGACTGTCTCTCTGTCTCAGCTGGGTCATCCAAGGATAGCAGAGGGGGTCTGGCAGTGGACGTGGAGGCAGAACGAACGACAGAACTAGCAGTAGAGCCAGCAGCAGCAGTACGTCGGATCTGCATGACAGTGTCAGATTCTTCATCAGGTATGGCAGCTGAAATAAGGTAAACGTTTGTTAAGCGTTTTGTATTCACATTTTTCTGAACAATATTAAACGACTGTTATTAGGGACAAGTGAATTTCTGAATAATCATTACACTTAATCGTAGTAATTATTATGTTTTAAATTTTCAAATTAAATGTACAAAAATGCTTTTGAAAAATGGAAATGTTTGAAATAATTATCAACATATGTACTGACCTTTGTAGAAGGAGATATTATTCAGCACCCACTTGTCCCTGTCGGTGAGAAGCTTGCGCTCCTGGCCACTGGCAACCTTGATCAGCCTGACGTACCAGTCCTTCAAGTTCTTCCACCAGTGCCCGAGGTAGTCAGTTGAGACACCAATTTCTTTTGCTTTAGCTTCCCAGGCTTCAGTCTTTTTCTTGTAGTCACGTTGACTGCGCATCCACAAGTAACTTCTGTCTCGCATCCACTCAACCAGATCCTGTTCTGTGTCAGATGGCAACTTCCACTCCTTCTTGGGACCTCTTGGCTTTCTCGGCTTCTTGCCCTTGCCCTTGGCATGACCATCAGCCTCTTTCTGCTCCTCCACAGGTTCCTCCTGCTCCTGCTCTCGCACCAGAACTTGGGGTGTGGGGTCATGTGACGCAGGTGAGGCAGGGTTCTCCAGTGGCACATGCTGTGGCTCGGCCTGAGTGTCGACGGGCATGGTGGCAGTGCTCTTAGAAGGACCACTCGTGCTGACTGAAGTGTTTGCAACTGTTGTACAGACTGAAAAGAGAAAAAAAAGGTATTTTTAATAAATAGTAAGGAATGTTGAAAAACATACATATCAAATGAACACTTCAGCACAAATAGAATTGAAATAAATAAATTTATTTGAATACTTTCTGACTGCCACGTAAAATAATATTTAAATGAAATAAATTTTGAACACGTCACGTTATAACGAGTATTTCCAAATAAAAAAAATCAAAAACATGTTACATAAATTGTACTTACCATCAGGAAGAAGCTCGTCCTCTTCTCCATTGCCATTGGCACCAGGGACACCAGCAGCGGCAGCAGCAGCATGTACCAGAGCCGTCACCTTTATGCCCACCTTCTTGGACTGCCTGTTCTTGCTGCCCTGGCGGGGCTCGGGGGTGCTGCTCTCTACCTCCTCGGTAGCAGTTTCAGGCTCCGAGACCTTCGCCCTCGGCCTGGGCCTTGCTTGCCCCTTCTTTTTCTTGGGCGTAGAGCTGCCCTTCTTTGTTTTCGGTGCCATCTTTACTCTACCGAATATGGATCAGTACTGATCGAGAACACCGGACGCGGCGGCTTTTATACACGCGGGCGGCAAGCGGAGCACAAGTGATCGGCACGTGATTCACACGCGGAGCACAAGTGATACACACGCGCTGCGTGTGATCACTTGTGACCCCATTTTCTGATCACAAGCGCTCACACACGGAGGACTCGTGGTAGACACGCGATGGACACACGGAGCACACGCGCGCGTGTGGTCCACTTGTCATTCGCGTGTCCAGCACGTTTGAGACAAATTGGCTGATTTTCACCGCGTGTAGAAAAAAATTGCAAAATTAATAGCAAAATTACACGTGATCAACTCGCGGAAGCCTGTCTGACCGGGCCTTCAGATAAGGTTACCAGTACTTATATATTTAGGCCTTTATATACGTCTTTGCATATTTTGATTTTCCCAAGGCCAGAATTCATAGAATAGATGCCACTTATCTAATGGCATGACATCACAGACATATGTGTATCATGTGATGTTGACAATGTGAATTTCAGGCATGATGAAATTTCCCTGATTGAGATTACTTTAATAACATATTAACTTTTGACTTCACATACACTGTTTTTATTAAAAAGAACTTTTACAGACTGATTGATGGATTTGTAAATTCAGAGAGTATTGTACATTTGAACCCGAAGCACCCTAAGGGGAAATATAAATGTTTTGTGCCAATAAAGACCTTGTGCACTAGAAAAAGTTCCAACACACAGCAGATCTTTGAAAAAAAAATGTTAAAAAATGCTTTTGCAAATTATGTAGAATGATATATTACTGTTACTTAATACGTGTCCAGACTGTTTGCAAATGTTTAATTTGATATCTTTTAGGTCTCTCTTAGTGCACCTATCAATAGTTTGCCCAAGGAGGGGTATGACCTAACCTGATAGGGGAACTTGGCTTTTTTTCTTTCATCACCAAAGAGCAATAGAAATTTGTCAAATGGGTATACTTTGCAGTTTGCACAGGATCCCGGCCTGTTGAGAACATTCCTCTGTTAAAAGTCCCATGTATGCCCCCTCCCCACAAAATCTGAGGCAAAATATTGATGGTGCATATGAAACTCTGAATTCCAAGAGTTAATGTATAATTACATTGAAAGCAGCATAGCACAGGCCTGTGTCATATAGTCCAATAGCAATATGTTTGATGCTATATGTGTTAAGCAGCCATGGGAGTCAAACTCCAGACCCCTGGTAGGAATGTGCAGTGAATTGTACTGTGAAACTATATTCATATTATAAATCCTCCTTGAGCATCAGGTTCAAAGAGATTGCAACATGAATTCTTTCACCTGTTTTTTTTTGGTGTAAGTTTATAGTTTATATATGGCAAAATAATGCAATGAAAGATAAATATGCTAGAATTTGATAGCTCTCTTCTTGTAACCTGACTGAAAAGTGAATATTTTATAATTGTGACATACTTATATACTGTATTTTATAGTTTTATGCAAAGTTGATCCATTTTGTCAAGCACTTCTGTAGAATATATATTGAGTTTGTGCTATGGCTATTCCATTTAAAAATGTTTTGGTTCCTGCAATTTCAAAAGTATAGTGAAGCAAACTGTGCTGGAGAAATTGGTGAATTTACTTTGCTTCATGAAATGATTTCTTGTTGTATGTTGTGGTATGTATTCTTGATCAAATACTGATTACTTTCAAGGCATTGTTTACATATCAGCTTTACTATTGTGATGCAACATCTTTAATATTTACCTCAGTTTTTGCCTCAGATGCATAGGTAAACAGAGCAGGTTTCTTCTTTTTGCTCATGTGCATACAACGATTTAAATCAGATTCTAGTAAATATGTTTTCATAGACCATTTAAAGTTGGATAAATTAATACTCATCAAGTCAAAAAAAAATGTAAATGAATATCTATGAGGTCAGCGTTAAAGGATGAGTTCCTATGACACATTTATTACATGTACATATAAACATATTTTTGATGATCTTTCCCCCTCTCTATCACGCACGCAACAAAACATACGCGTAAGTTTTACTTACTCAGTTTGTTTGACAACTTTTCATTTGAATGACATAACAAAATTGAAATTATAATTTTATATTAGCTTGTGTTCTATATAGGTTTCTCTCTAACTTGGAACCTTAGCAAGGTCCCTATTACAGATATAAATTCCTTTTTTCCTCACATTGGAAATCATTTGAAAGTGAAAAACTTTATGTTTATGTAATGTGCAGCACACAAAGTTGTTACATTGAATTGTACCATTATGATTTCAGTAATGCATCAAAAGAGGGTCAGTGATAGATTTTTACCCTGTAGGACAGCCCTCTTTATGGGGAATGAGGTTCATTTTAAAATAGTTTCTTGAAGAACCAATAACATAAAATTTTAATAAAGCTACCCCCCTTTTTTCAGAAAAAAAGTTTTAGGTCATCAATCTGATTTCGGTGCCACTGGCGTTGTCGTTGGAAAAAACTTTAACCTTGGCCATAACTGTTAAACTATTAAAGTTACTGTCATCAAACTTCACACATACTTGTTCACTATAACAAGGGGTTTTATTTCCATAAAGGGTCATAACTCTTGAGTCAATTTTGGCTATTTTATCACCTTTTTGGAAAAAAAAAGAAATGTATACAGTGAAAAACTTAACCCTGACCATAACTTCTAAACAAACAAGTAACTTGTGTTGCAGGCAACACATGAGTTCCCTACCGGTGAGGTACATAATTTTCCCATTACCAAAGCAACCATAAAAACTGTTTCAGTACTTTTTGAGTTATCACAATATATTGCTTTATATGTCATATTTTAAGTCTATTTGTTGTCATAGCAACCAGATTTTTCAACCTAGGAAGTAAGTAATAAAAAAAGACGTGCATAATCTCCATACAGCCATCTATCCATATTTCAAGTTTCATAAAATATCTTTAGTACCTTTTGAATTATCACAATATATTGCTTTATTTGCTATATTTTAAGTCTATTTGTTGTCATAACAACCAGAATTTTCAACCTAGGAATAAAAAAGACGTGCATAATCTCCATACAGCCATCTATCCATATGTCGCATCGATAAATCGGGGTGGGGGGGGGGGCATATTTTTTTTAGTCTGTCACTCTGTTTATCTGTCACAAAATTTTAACCTTGACCATAACAAGGAAGTCCTTCCACCTACAGCCTCCAAACTTCACAGGTGCATGCACCTTGATAAGCTCTACCCGACAGTTGACCTTGACCTTCAAATGACTTTGACCCCCAAAGTCTAATTGGAAAACTGATTGAAGGAAAGGTTTGACTCAATATTAAAACACAACCCTATTTTTAGCTCACCTGAGCACAACGTGCTCATGGTGAGCTATTGTGATCGCCTTTTGTCCGTCGTCCGTCGTCCGTCGTCCGTGCGTGCGTGCGTGCGTGCGTGCGTGCGTCCGTCGTCAACAATTTGCTTTAAACAACATCTCCTCATGAACCGCTGAAGGGATTTCGACCAAACTTCACAGGAATCATCCTTATGATGCCCTCTATCAAAGTTGTACAAATTATTCAGATTGGTTAAAAAAGTAGGTCACAGGAGCTAAAAATAGATTTTAAAATTGCAAACTTTGAAAATCTTCTTCTGCAAAACTGCAAGGCCTAGAGCTTAGATATTTGGTATGTAGCATCATCTTATGGGCCATTACCAAGATTGTTCAAATCATAGCCCTATGGTGATAAATGACCCCGCACCAGAGTTATATAGGAAAATCTTTAAAAATCTTCTTCTATGAATCCATTAGGCCTAGAGCTTAGATATTTGGTATGTAGCATCATCTAATGGTTCATTACCAAGATTGTTCAAATCATAGCCCTATGGTGATAAATGACCCCGCACCAGGGGTCACTTGTTTTACATAGAGTTATATAGGAAAAAGTTTAAAAATCTTCTTCTATGAATCCATAAGGCCTAGAGATTAGATATTTGGTATGAAGCATCATCTTATGGTTCATTACCAAGATTGTACAAATCATAGCCCTATGGTGATAAATGACCCCGCACCAGGGGTCACTTGTTTTACATAGAGTTATATAGGAAAAACTTTAAAAATCTTCTTCTATGAATCCATTAGGCCTAGAGCTTAGATATTTGGTATGTAGCATCATCTTATGGTTCATTACCAAGATTGTTCAAATCATAGCCCTATGGTGATAAATGCCCCCGCACCAGGGGTCACTTGTTTAACATAGATTTATATAGGAAAAACTTTAAAAATCTTCTTCTATGAATCCATAAGGCCTAGAGCTTAGATATTTCATATGTAGCATCATCTAATGGTTCATTACCAAGATTGTTCAAATCATAGCCAAATGGTGATAAATGCCCCCGCAATAGGGGTCACTTGTTTTACATAGAGTTATATAGAAAATTTAAAAATCTTCTTCTATGAATCCATAGGCCTAGAGTTAGATATTTGGTATGAAGCATCATCTTATGGTTCATTACCAAGATTGTACAAATCATGACCCTATGGTGATAAATGACCCCGCACCATGGGTCACTTGTTTTACATAGAGTTATATAGAAAAACTTTAAAAATCTTCTTCTATGAATCCATTAGGCCTAGAGCTTAGATATTTGGTATGTAGCATCATCTTACGGTTCATTACCAAGATTGTACAAATCATAGCCCTATGGTGATAAATGCCCCGCACCAGGGGTCACTTGTTTTACATAGAGTTATATAGGAAAATCTTTAAAAATCTTCTTCTATGAATCCATAAGGCCTAGAGATTAGATATTTGGTATGAAGCATCATCTTATGGTTTATTACCAAGATTTACAAATCATGACCCTATGGTGATAAATGCCCCCGCACCAGGGGTCACTTGTTTAACATAGAGTTATATAGGAAAATCTTTAAAAATCTTCTTCTATGAATCCATTAGGCCTAGAGCTTAGATATTTGGTATGTAGCATCATCTAATGGTTCATTATCAAGATTTTCAAAATGGTGGCCCTTTGGAGATAAATGACCCCGCACTAAGTCTTCTCCTCTGAAACCATAAGGCCCAGTGCTTATATATTTGGTGTGTAGTATTGTCAGGGATAAAATGTTGAAGATTGAGTTATATCAGAATTCTTGTCTGTTTAAAAACCTTGTAATCAGTTGTAGCAATGGTACTCAGGTGAGCGATCCAGGGCCATCATGGCCCTCTTGTTATATGAACTATCATAGAAAAATACTGAACAGGAACTTGTTCCGATGGAAGCAACGCATCAGATATTTATATATAGCGAAAGTGTTGTTCTTGGAAATACAAAGCATATCATCATCTATATTTTAAGAAAGGTGTATACATTCAGCGTAAGGAACACGGATACTAGCATCTCAAAACCTCTGTAAAGAGTGTTAAAAATTCACTATCAACAATTACATCGGAAAGTGAAAAGAAAAAATACGAATATAATACGGTACGTACATCTATTTGATGAAATATAAAAATGGTCCATCTTTTAAACGACTCCTAATTGTTTTAAAATGGTCATTCGCTAGATTTCACCGATATATCTGGCCTGTTTAACAGAAACAGTTCACTCAAAGAGCAGGTACGCTATACTGTTAATCTGTCTTGAGCGGTCAGTCGTTGAAACAAGACAAAGTGACTGCTTAACAGAGTTGGTCGCTAAATGAAGGTTAAGCGTATAACAAAATGCTAAGTTGGTTGAAATTAAAACTTAATACCACTTATTACAGGGGCCGCTAATACAGATTCAACAGTATATGAAAGCTTAATTTTAGTGTATAGAACCATGTTTTATCCAACAAACAAGGCACTGATTTCTTTAATAAGCTCACGAGTTAAAAAAATGTGTCATTCATTAAGTATGATTAGTATTACTGGTTATCATTATTATACTCTTAATCTTATTTTCTCAAAGTAGCTATGGATATTTAGACGATTTTCAATGTTAGAAAATACCCAATACTTAGGGGAAAAGATAATGCACACTTGTTTGTTGAGGTCACAATTATCTGAAATTTGTGTTTCGTAATCACGAAATATTAAAAACCGTTGTTCTTTTAAAAATTTTTTCTTTCTTTTTTTGCTGAATTACAGTTTCTTTGAAAGATATATTTTTTAAATAAAATACTTCTCTAAAATGCATAGTGTGACCTGTTTCCGTCCAAACGTCATGAATATCTGCACAATTGAAAAGCGATTTTAATCGTCTTCGTATGGCTGAAAGACATATAGTCTATTTCATTTTAATAATGTTAAATCTGATACGACGGGGGATTGAATGTTTCATTTATGCTTGACTTCCAAGTATGATCTAATTCACAGATAAAGATTACCATTCGACATTATCCATTTTAAACACCATTAACGCCGCACATTTTTTATCTGTTTTTATTTTGGTTAAACCTCTTTAAATTTATGTCTTTAATTTAACTTGTACTTATCACTCTTGACGATTATTGTGTTAAACCAGTACTTTGAGCATAGGCAGGTACTGCTCTAACCCAGGAACATTCAAGAGGGATAAGTATAAGTTGTGAGAAATTGTTTCCTAATCGACATAAAATAAAGGATAAGACTAACTAGATAAACCGTATTTATTAAATAATCCATATCTTCTACAGACTTTTCTTCTGTATACAGTGTGTGACAACAGGGCGTATGGCCAAAACTGTAGTAAACCATGTGGCAACTGTTTTGGCAAGATGCAGTGTAACAACGTAAACGGTACCTGTCACTATTGTGACCCGGGGTATACAGGTGATATGTGTACTACAGGTATGAATTTCTTTATATATTTTGTATTATTATGTGAGCTTCTACTAGTTTTTATTTATTTTGTATTATTATGTATTGCGCATTTTATATTACAACTTGCTTTTTACGTTTATGTTTTATACTTTTATTTTACTCTAGGATGTTCTAGTGGACAATTTGGTCAGAATTGCACCGAAACATGTGGTCATTGTAGTGGTGTATGTGACTTCATAACTGGAAAGTGTGTCAACGGTTGTCTTGCTGGTTACCAAGGGAACCAGTGCAAACAAGGTAAAGTGATTGTTCCCTTGTATAAAATATGATTTCATAATGTGAGTGTTATATAATATTTTGCAAGAATTATAATTGTCGTTCCAGTATCTCAATCCATTTTCAGTCGCTATCCACTCATATTTTGGATTTTAGAAGTATAAACTTATTAAAATTGTAGCATTATTTTATGTAAATACAGCAAATAACAGGCTGAAAATAACATGATACAAGTATGTGTTTCTCTTTCTCTTAGTCTACATATATAATTACTCCATTCTTCAGAATGCTCGTACTTGAGATACGGAGATAGATGCCAAAGCGTTTGTCACTGTATGAACAACGTGTCATGTAATCACGTAACAGGACAGTGTCCGAACAAATCGTGCGACATTGTATGGAGGGGAGCATCGTGCAATATAAGTAGGTTGCATTTTCCACTCCAATGTTAAACTACATTTGAAAGGTAACTTGAAACCTATGCCTTACAGACAAACATTTTTTTAGTACAGCTTTCAGATGGTAAATATTTGACACTGATTAGAATCTGTATAAGTACGAGTATGTATATTTAATGAGTGTGTTATGTGTATTCTACCTTACAAGACAAATTTCAATCCAGGTGCAAACGTAGCGCTGAGTAAGACGGTAACAATAAGCTCGCAGTTTCCACATGCCGGCTTCAACGCCCGTAATGCTGTTGACGGTAAGCTACTGGGATCATTAGACTCAGCCACGTGTTACTGTTGTGCGGCTACAGGCATACAGTTGAACCCCTGGATACGTGTGGACCTGGGAGGTCTATTCCGAATATTTAAACTGGTGGTCTATGGTCGGACCGGGAAAGGAGGTAAATATATTTCAGAAGTTCACTATAGGATTTTATCATTCGTAAGTTCATGTGTAAATGTCATTATTTTTTCCTGTGTAATTCTGAAGACGACTTAAGAATCGTGTTCAGTGGTATCAACTGTTGTTTTAACGATAACTTTTAACTTCTATGTTTACAATGTTTTTATTGAATAATATCGAATATTGGAATGAAACTATAAATAGTTTATATAAATATTATTATTAAGTCACTTAATCGCGGATTCAAACAATAAAACGTGTGTATTAAAATACATGTATCATATATAATATAACTTAAATACACAACTTTAAACTATCA
The DNA here is from genome assembly GCA_021229015.1 of Solen grandis. Classification (NCBI taxonomy): domain Eukaryota; kingdom Metazoa; phylum Mollusca; class Bivalvia; order Adapedonta; family Solenidae; genus Solen; species Solen grandis. The sequence continues at coordinate 1,962,767 of CM037792.1, read as the reverse complement.
AATGGTTTTATCGTATCGATAATGAACATTGGTGTTTTAAATGTATTACTTCCTTTTTTGATATTATTTCATATTTATTTTGAATTTATATATGAACATGTATGATATTTTCTTTTCTAATTTTTAAAACAATATATGTATCTATCCTGACGTTATTTTGCCGAACATCTTATTTGTCTACAACACAAATTGAGAACATTATTTTCAGTAGAAACCTTCAACAACATGAACATCTACCTGCATCGCGTGAAGGAAAAGGGAAATCCTGTAAAAACGTTCAAAACTTCCAATGTGTTTATCAGCGAAACATTTGATCCTGACATACTGGCACGATATGTGACTCTACAACAGATGGGATACTTGCTGACCGTGTATTGTGAGGTGGAAGTATATGGTGGTGAGTTTACTCTAGTATTTACTTATGGCATAATGTAGATCTATACTTTGTTGAAGAAACCACACACACACACACACACACACACACACACACCTCTTATACGTGGTAGGCGTTTTATATAAATACAAGTATAAATCTATATTAATAATAACTGAAAATTCAATTGTTCGTATCTAATATTATGCGATAGAAGACTTAAAAATATGTTAGGAAAATTGTTTGTTTATGAAACTGCAAACCATAATAATGTATTTCTGCTCCAATTACCAGAGTGTCCATCCGGAACGTTCGGTCCCGACTGTAGGACCTGCCACTGTGACGGTTCTCCCTGTGATATCTTGGACGGGGTGTGTCCCTCGGGCAAGTGTCTGCCTGGGTATATTGGAGTCAGCTGCGATCAAGGTTTGCACATACATGTACATACAATACTTTTCCCCATTGAATTTAGAGGTTTGAAGTGAGTGTTATGTTCAGGTCTGAAACCTGAAGAGAGAGAGAGAGAGAGAGATTTAATTATCGATGTGTTGATGATAACCGTTTCAGTCAAATAGCGATGCCCAGCTACTTACAAGTCGGGAAGAGGTAACACCGATCTACAACAAGACAGTAGCAAGCCTTGATACATTACAAGAGGGCCAAGATGGCCCTGTGTCGCTCATCTGAGTAAGATGGCTGTGTTAGGCAAAATGACAAAAAAATCTGGCATCTAAAGAGTTTTTCTAACATTTGACTAAGTGACCTACATATTGATCCTACCTGAATTTGCACTCAACTGGGAATTCGTGCAGTCATCTTAATTTAATGAAGACTTGGACAAAAATGTAGGAATGTAGATTGTTCACAAGAATTTTCTAAGATTTGACCTGGTGACCTAGTTTTTGACCTCATGTAACTCATTTTCGAACTCATCCAATATATCAATTAGACAAACATCCTGACCAAATCTATTGAAGATTGGGCTAAAACTGTGGCCTCTAGAGAATTCACAAGGTTTTTCTTAGATTTGACCTGGTGACCTAGTTTTTAATCCCACATGACCCAATTTCAAGCTCATGTAAATCATAAAAAGATTTCCTAAGATTTGACCTGGTGACCTAGTTTTTGACCCCACATTATCCATTTTCGAACTCAATCAAGATATCATGTAGACAAACACCCTGACCATTATTCATGAAAATTGGGCTAAAACTGTGGCCTCAAGAGTGTTCCAATTTTTCTAAGATTTGACCTGGTGACCAGTTTTTGACCCCTTTCGAAATCTTCTGAGATATCATGTAGACAAATATCCTGACCAAATTTTATGAAGATTGGGCCAAAATTGTGGCCTGTAGAGTGTTCACAAGGTTTTTCTAAGATTTGACCTGGTGCCCAGTTTTTGACCCCACATGACCGAATTTCGAACTCATCTGAGATATCATGTGGACAAACATCCTGACCAAGTTTCTTGAAAATTGGGCCATAACTGTGGCCTGTAGAGTGTTCAAAATATTTTCTAAGATTTGAGCTGGTGATATAGTTTTTGACCCCACATGACCTAATTTCGAACTCATCTGAGATATCATGTGGACAAAATCCTGACAATTTATGAAGATTGGCAAACTGTGGCCTGAGTGTTCACAAGTTTTTCAAGATTTGACTTAGTGACCTAGTTTTTAACCCCACATGACCCAATTTCGAACTCATCCGAGATATCATGTAGACAAATATCCTGACTAAATTTTATGAAGATTGGCTAGAACTGTGGCTTCTAGAGTGTTCACAAGGTTTTTCAAGGATTTGACCTATTGACCTAGTTTTTGACCCCACATGACTGAATTTCGAACTCATCCGAGATATCATGTAGACAAACATCCTGACCAAGTTTCATGAAGATTGGGCCAAAACTTTGGCCTCTAAAATGTTCAAAAGCAATTGCTGACGACGGACGACTAACGACGGACAAAAGGCGATCACAAAAGTTCACCCGAGCACAAGTGCTCAGGTGACCTAAAAAGTTCGAGCTACCTTTCAGGGACTCGATCCTACTGCGTTGAGGAGTAATAAGTTAGCGACTTTAACAAAGTGGCCGTAGAGGCCTCCTTTTGGTTAAACAAATGTGTATAGTATTGGTTTTCGACCGCCGGATATGTAAACTTCCAAATAAGATTTTAAGTAGAGACAGTGTCAATGACAACGGTGGTCGTAATCTTATTAATATTTGTCAATCTACAGGCTTTGTAATCGGAAATGGTAGATTAGGAAATGATTTAAATATTGGAGATTTTACCTTCTGCTCACACAACTGTGCTAGTGTTGTTGACTGTTTAATTCTTAAACATGAAACTTTTCCATTGATGAATAATTTTAACATTAATGAATTTAACGAATTCTCTGCCCATGCATGTGTCTCTTTTAATTTAGCAACAATTACAAAAACGTCGCATATTCCTGAAAGTAGAAGTGAATGCTCCACAAATAATAAAAGTAAAATTGTTTTTGACAAAGACAAAGTGCCCATGTTTCGAACAGAACTTAGGAGTAAAGAGACGACTTACAGAAGTTAACAGCGTCCCTAGACACAGAATCGATTGACAGCGTAGTTAACAACTTTACACACATTCTGTTTACTACAGCTGCGCTTATTATTGGCAAGATCGTGGGAAACTCGTCGCAAAAGGCTAATTTTATTCGAGCCAGAACAAAATATAACAAAACAATACATAAAGCATATATGAATTATCGCAAACAAGAAGGCGAAAGAATAAATAATTTAGCTAATAAAAACCTTGAATGTTTTAGAAATCTCTTAATGAATTGTCTCGTAAACCTGACATTAAGGCCGATTCACTACCAATTGATGAGCTATATCATTTTAAAGAAATGTTCGGAGAAGCGGTAAATTTAAATTATGAGGAAAAACAAAACATATACCAAAATGAAGAAATAAGTCCTGACAGATTGCCTGATGCAGAAATATCTGAAAACGAAATAAGACGTGCTGTTTTATCACAGAATAAAGCATCCCTATATATATCATCTCCATTTTTAAAACACTTGATTTACTATGTATTCTTCAGCCACATGTATCCCGAATCCTGGGGCACAGGTATATCAGATATTATTGAACAGATTGACTAAATGGTCTTTTTAATAACGAAAAACTTACTAAAATCAATTTGGTTTCCAAAAAGGTAAATCTATTTCTGACTGCAGTTTCATACTGCAATCAATTATTTCAAAAGTTTTAAGTGAAAAAGAAAAACTTTACTGTATCTTTATAGATTACCAACAATTCTTCGATCGAACTGATCATAAATAGTTATGGCATAAATTGTTAAAAGAAAACGTCAGTTGTCAATTTGTAAATGCTCTAAAGGCAGTGTATAACTCTGTCAAATCTTGTGTGCGTTATGAATTCAAATTGTCTACATTCTTTAATTCATGTACAGAGGTAAAACAAGGGTCCCAGTTCTCCACTGTTAGCGATATTTTTTGTTAATGACATAATTAGCAGTATTAATTCAAACCTACCTGGTGTTATTTCCTTTGAAGATATAAAATTATTCTTAATACTATATGCTGATGACATGGTATTATTTGCCAAATCACCGGAAACGTTACGTTCTATGCTAAAAGATGTAGAAAACTATTGTAACACATGGGGACTTAAAATAAAATGTTGAAAAAACAAAAGCCATGATATTTGAAAATGAGAGGGCATCTCATATTGACCTAAATATACATGGTACCCGTGTAGAAGAAGCTCATTCTTTTAAATATCTTGGCATGAATCTGTTTAAAAATGGCAACATTAATATGTCTCAAAAACGTATTCCACAGTACGCGAGAAACTCATTAAATGGATTATATCAAATTAAAATTGAAAATGTTGAATTACCTATCAATCAAAAACTCAAATTATTTGATATTTTAGTGGGCTCAATACTCAATTTCTGTTCTGAAATATGGGGTCTGCATCCTGCAACATGTATTGAAATGGTACATGTCAAATTCCTTCGTTATATTTTGATGTCAAAAAATCTACAAACTTATCCGCATTATATAGCGAACTCGGACGAGTGCCATTGTCTGTCTAAAAAAATAAACAAGATCAAATACTGGAAAAAAAAATCATAACTTCAGCCGCAAGTAGCATAGTAAAATAGATGTATAATGAAGTAAAAGCAGATGATTTTAATGGTTATACCTATAAAAATAAATAGTGGGTAACTCAAGTAAAAAGTATTTTAAATGAACATGGATTTGGTAATCTATGGTAAAGCCAAAGTATTGATAATCATACATTTGAAATAATAAGAAAGAGGATCATTGATGTATACCACCAGAAATGGTATTCTCAAATAGGTAATTCTACAAGACTCCAAACGTACTCATTATTCAATCATAGACTTGATAGGGAAAAATACCTAGATATAATTCATGATAAAAACTTTCGATTGGCACTTACAAGGTTTAGAATATCATCTCACAGTTTAACAATAGAGACAGATAGACATACTAACCTATAAGCAAATGAAAGAATCTGTCCTATCTGCATCTGCAACCTAAATCCAAGCGTACCGGGTACCTTTGCCTCAATCAAGTAGAATCGGAATATCATTTTCTTCTTGTCTGTCTAAGATACAGAAAATTTAGACGCTCTTTTTCCAACCATACTTCTGTCATTGGCCAACTGTAGACAAATATCTGTCAAACAACTTATTTTAAGCTCCAAGTCAGTGAAAAACTTTAAATCGCCTTGCAATAAATATATATTTAGCTAATAAGTTAAGACAAACTTACTTGTAATTTATTGATGCATAATGTACTAGTTTTTTACGAAAATTGCTGATTCTTTTCATATAAATATGAATATTATATTATTCGGATTCTAAAAAAAAATAATAATAAATATAACTATGAAAGTTACTTAGTCCTTTTTGCCATTAATAATGTTAAATTCTGTATCCTTCCAGTTCGTTGATTACATGTTTTATATCTCTTTATGCTGACTTAAATCAGTTAATAAATATAAATGCGTATATATATATATATATATATATATATATATAGATGAATATATTTGAAACCAAAATTTCCTATATTGCTCCTGTTAATTGTTAAATATGTACACTCCCCTTTCATTGTTTATCTGTTATTTGCTATAAGCATTGTATATTTTTTATTTAATAAATATATCGTACCGTATCGAAACTTTTTATTTTACACTCAGCTGAACGGTGATAATTACCAACACATTCCATACGTGTGAATACCAGCAATAATTATTACCTTTATTAACAATTAAACAGAAAATAAAAGCCGTAATAAAGTGTGTAAATATCGGTGTCATCAATTGGATGTGACTAGTAAACTGTTTAACAAACTATTATTCAAATATTATAACCTGCGTCGGTGATTTTATGGAACGTCGGTATTTTCCATAAACTTTTATCGACACTAATGCTCATACACTATTTACCCATACATACTCTGCAGGAGCATAGTTTCCAGTTTCTAAAATTAGTTTCTTTAAGTAAGGCTATCCATAAATAAAAAAAGATGTAGTGATTTGAAAATCACCATCTCCGATCGGAATTCGCCCTCCCGGGAATAAATCATGAGACCTGTCCGTTGTCGATTATTTGCGATCGGACTTCAATCGATTTTTCTCGAATCCTTCCTCTTTTGTTCAGAAAACATTGGATGGTTCTTTATTTATAGAACTTAATAATTCTTATGCAAAAAAAAATGGTTTTGACTACGATTATGACGTTATTTGCCTTAATTTCGTGTGGTTAATTATAGTGTAATCAGTGTGAAAACAAAAACAGAGATAGAGCGTCTATCGATATTGAAGTAACATACTGTTTAATCATTTTCTTATTTTTGACTGAAACAGTAACCTATTTTTACTTTTTAATGTATCTCACTGCTTCTCTTCTCTCCCCCACTCTTTCTCTTTCTCTGTTTTGTTGCATATAAAATAATGCATCTATACAGTGAAGTAGGAAAATCGATTGTTTTTTCCCGATCGCTTTTCTCCGATCGGAGAAAAACAATTGATTTTTTTTCTCAATAGACCTATAACTGATGTTATTTTTCATACTCAAGACGTTACTTAATGCATCTCTCTCTCTCTCTTTCTCTCTGTTTTGTTATGAAAATATTTGCATATTTCTTTTTTTTTCTTTCTATCTCTTGAAATTAAGTCTTGTTTCTGCCGAGTTTCTCTCTCTCTCTCTCTCTCTCTCTCTCCGCAAGAGCATTTGCGGAATTTATCCATAAATACATCAGTCTCCTGCCTGGGAACTGAACACGGGGCCTTACCCAGGCCTTAAAGGGTATTTACCTGTACTGACTGCACTACCTGGCCGTTTTCACACAGTGTAATGATTTATCCTTGTTGTGAGTTATTGGGTACCATGTCATACTCCTTGCCACGTTGAACAAGATGAATATGATCTCGGATCACATGCAGCCCGGTGATGTTGGGCTTCATATGTCACAAGTTAAGAAAAATATGCAGTCTGACCAAGACATGAACCCAGGACCTTTGGATATCAGGAATGCTTTACCAACAGAGCTACCCAGCCACTTATGCATAGTTTTCTCCTGTCATGAGTTATTGGCACAATGTCAAAGAGGTGCTTATATTTGTAGGCTATAAGTAGGACAATAAAGATATTAATATCCAATTCGACATCATTGCATGGAAAATAGAACGCATGCTGGTTTTCCACATGCGCGGATCTAGAGGTGGGGACTGGGGGTCTTCTCCTAAGAATTGGCTATTATGCCTAAAATATGCATAAAAGAATAAAAGACATGACCCCCACCACCACCCGGAGTTGGCTATGTAGTTTAAAAATCCGCTAATTTAGTGTTTATATAGTGTTTTGACCCCCCCCCTCCCATCCCCGCATACGGTGAATTTCTTTTTAGTTGGAATTGGACATGGTAATTATTGCTGTTATACCCCCACCCCACCCCATGAGACAAATTGCTGAATCAGCGCATGTTTAAGGTATCACCTCAGTGGACATTACCAATCTCAGATCGACAGTATGTGCTATCACCTTCCACGGGATATGATATTTATATAGTGTCAAAGAGCAGGATTTGACCCAAGATCCCTGGCTTATATGGGGTTGAGCTAACGGACTGTTCGCACAAATCTCTGTCAGATAAGGTTACCAGTACTTATATATTTAGGCCTTTATATACGTCTTTGCATATTTTGATTTTCCCAAGGCCAGAATTCATAGAACAGATGCCACTTATCTAATGGCATGACATCACAGACATGTGTGTATCATGTGATGTTGACATGTTAATTTCAGGCATGATGAAATGTCCCTGACTGAGATTACTTTAGTAACATATTAACTTTTGACTTCACATACACTGTTTTTGTTAAAAATAACTTTTACAGACTGATTGATGGATTTGTAAATTCAGAGAGTATTGTACATTTGAACCCGAAGCACCCTAAGGGGAAATATAAATGTTTTGTGCCTATAAAGACCTTGTGCACTAGAAAAAGTTCCAACAGACAGCAGATCTTTGAAAAAAAATGTTTAAAATTGCTTTTGCAAATTATGTAGAATGATATATTACTGTTACTTAATACCTGTCCAGACTGTTTGCAAATGTTTAATTTAATATCTTTTAGGTCTCTCTTAGTGCACCTATCAATAGTTTGCCCCAGGAGGGGTATGACCTGACCTGATAGGGGAACTTGGCTTTTTTTCATCACCAAAGAGCAATAGAAATTTGTCAAATGGATATACTTTGCAGTTTGCACAGGATCCCGGCCTGTTGAGAACATTCCTCTGTTAAAAGTCCCATGTATGCCCCCTCCCCACAAAATCTGAGGCAAAATATTGATGGGTGCATAGGAAACTCTGAATTCCAAGATCCAATATATAATTTCATTTAAAGCAGCATAGCACAGGCCTGTGTCATATAGTCCAATAGCAATATGTTTGATGCTATATGTGTTAAGCAGCCATAGGAATCAAACTCCAGACCCCTGGTAGGAATGTGCAGTGAATTGTACTGTATTCATATTATAAATCCTCCTTGAGCAACAGGTTCAAAGAGATTGCAACATGAATTCTTTCACCTGTTTTTTCTGGTGTAAGTTTATAGTTTATATATGGCAAAATAATGGAATGAAAGATGAAAATTTGATTGCTCTCTTCTTGTAACCTGACTGAAACGTGAATCTTTTATAATTGTGACATACTTATATACTGTATTTTATAGTTTTATGCAACGTTGGTCCATTTTGTCAGGCACTTCTGTAGAATATTCATTGAGTTTGTGCTATGGCTATTCCATTTAAAAATGTTTTGGTTCCTGCAGTTTCAGATGTATAGTGAAGCAAACTGTGCTGGACAAATTGGTGAATTTGCTTTGCTTTATGAAATGATTTCTTGTTGTATGTTGTGGTATGTATTCTTGATCAAAGACTGGTTACTTTCAAGGCATTGTTTACATATCAGCTTTACTATTGTGATGCAACATCTTTAATATTTACCTCAGATGCGTAGGTAAACAGAGCAGGTTTCTTCTGTTTGCTCATGTGCATACAACAATTTAAATCAGATTCTAGTAAATATGTTTTCATAAACCATTTTAAGTTGGATAAATCAATACTCATCAAGTCAAAAAAAAAATGTAAATGAATATCTATGAGGTCAGAGTTTATGGATGAGTTCCTATTAACATTTATAACATGTACGTATAAACATATATTTTTGATTATCTTTCCCCCTTTCTATCACGCACGCAACAGAACATACGCGTAAGTTTTACTTACTCGGTATTTTTTGATATATTTTCATTTGAATGACAAAGTTGAAATTATAATTTTATATGAGCTTTTGTTTCATATAGGTTTCTCTCTAACTTGGAACCTTAGCAAGGTCCCTATTACTGATATAAATTCCTTTTTTCCTCACATTGGAAATCATTTGAAAGTGAAAAACGTAATGTTTATGTAATGTGCAGCACCCAAAGTTGTTACATTGAATTGTACTATTATGATTTCAGTAATGCATCAAAAGAGGGTCAGTGATAGATTTTTACCCCGTAGGACAGCCCTCTTTATTGGGAATGAGGTTCATTTTAAAATAGTTTCTTGAAGAACAAATAAATTTTAATAAAGCTACCCCCTTTATTTCAGAAAAAAAGTTTTAGGTCATCAATCTCTGGTTACACCGGTAGGGGACTAATGAACCATCTTCTCACATAATTGTTGTCGAGCCCGCTTGGGAGCTTGACATAGTTATCACAATGTCCTCACGGTATATGCACATTACAGTTCATCAGGTCGTCCAGATTTTTATTATCGGGGCTGTAACTTAGACATGGTTAGCAGGATTTCCTAATAACTTGGCAGTAATTTGTACCTCAATGCGCAAGAATTAGGTTCCAAGGTCAAAGTCAAAGGTCAAAGAGCTGAATTTGATTGTTCAGACATGGATCACTGGATGTTCAAATAACTTGAAAGTAATGTTAACGTCAATTAGGCGGAGTGCTGCATGCAAGAGTTAGGTCGGCAGCTCTTAGGTCAAGGTCACATTTTGAGGTCAAAGGTCATTTGTTTGTCCAGACAAAATGCAGATAAATATTTCGAACCAAGGTGTTTTGAATCTTACAGCTGTGCTAGGATCATGATATCCTGACCACCAATATACACACTGACGTATGTTTTATACATTATGAGGGTTGTTGTTATGTTTGTCATAATTTAATTGACGTCATGACATTTACTGCAAATTGAGGCAAAATAAAACGGTTTTAAGCTCTACAGGCCTTGCTTTCTTTTTGGACAGATTGGCATAAAATTTAAACTAAAGGTGCAGAATTGGTCCTTCTGCAGATTTGGTCCTTCTGGAGGACTGTCACTTCTGTTTCCGGAAAATCGCAAATGTCAAGGCCTTAAAGACATACGTGCACATTCAGTTATTCATGCAAAGTTTTAGAAAATTCTCATGGATAGTTTTGATTTCCTTCTTTGTCTATGTAGAAAATAACTGCATTGTGCACGTATGCCTTTAAATGTCTCAAAAATAATGAATTTCTATCAATGTACTATGGGTTTAACTTGTAGTCCTTTAAAGGATCTTTCAGATTACATTTAGATTTTGAAGATCAGGGTTAAATCAGTTGAGTTATAACAGAAAAAAAAGGAAAAATATGTTACCCAAAGTACATCTAGCTGCTTTAATCTCGAATTGTTTTTTGTAGATAAGAGCAAGAACATAATTTGTAGAAGTATTCCTTGTTTATTTTATGAAAAAAATATTATTTAAATTTTAGCTTGATGCATTGCTTTTATAAAGTATGTTTAAATGATCAGGTTAATAATTTCAAAGTTGTTGGTGGAGAAGAAAGTATTTGACATGGGCCGTTTTGCCGTCAAAGATAGGTCCGAACATAAAACCATCGAAATGTTGGAAATCTGAAGACTTTTCTTATGGTACCTGGGTTTTTTTTTCTTTAAAAAAACAAACAAACATAATATAAGCAAGTTCCATGAAAAAAAATATGTGAAAACTGATTTTTCAAGTGCCTCTGCATTTGGTCCCATGCATTCTTCCAACATTTTTTTTGAGATTCATTTTAAAGAGGATTCTTTGAAGAGCCAGCATCATGAAATGGTAATAGGAGGCAAGCTCTTTAGTTTCCTTTGATTGCATCGATTTCCATTTTTATATGACATCATTTTACGTCAAAACTTGCATCTGCTATGATATCCTTTTGTGCTCTACAGCTGTCAATTCTGGATGGATTTTCTTCAATTTTTACAGATAGTGTATATCAAGATAATTATGTAATGAATATTTAAAGGTTTGCTATGGTTTGCAGAGCAGAGAGTCCTATCGTTTGTCCAGACAAACGAAATATATTTATCGGTATTCATTCTTCTTCATTATGAGGTTCAAATTAAAACAGGTTTCCTATGAGCCAGTATTATAAAATTTCAACAACAAGACTTTGACCCTTTTGAATGCAGTAAATTTCGTTCTTATGTGACGTCATATGAAGTCAGGGTTAACATTTGCTACCAAATATTGATCACATTCTACAGCCATCATTTCTTCTATGTAATTTTTACAGAATATATTCATTACATTGTAAATGTGCGCTTCCGTATACGTTTCTCAAGACTTGGAAAGATCAGGCCCCGTGCTCTGGAAAATGAAAATGATACTTAAGTATGATTTATATACTCAAACTATGCGCACTGATATCGACAGGGATTTGAGTATGATACTCAAATTTGAGCCTGAGGTCGTACTTTAGTATTTTCGAGAACACAGGGCCAGGGGTCTATGGTTGATCCAAGTTTCGAACTATTGATCTGAAAAAAAAATTAAACTAGAACCGCAAGCGGTATCTCGGTTTTCGCTTTTAACCTAATCAACTTAAACACTTTATTTCAACTCAGCCACAATTTTCAATATGAAACAGAACGAAAAGGTTTTTGAAGACCTACTCTCATTTGCACAGTTTTTTTTTTTTGTTTTTTTTGCAATGTTAGAACATTCAAACTCTTCTAGCGCAAATATTTTCCCATACCCTGTCCCTTGAAATCCATCACATTCTGTGGTGCAGTCAACAAGGAACAAAATGCTGAAAACCGCATTTCAATCAGACTTTAACATTTTGAGTTATAAGCAAAATAGTGATTTTAAGCAAAACGCCCTCTAGCGGCAAAATTAGAAACAAAATTGCAAAAACAGCAAATAGTTCAAACAAGTATATAAGTCGCACTAGTCAAACTTTTTATTCTTATGTATCAGAATTTGAAGCATAAAACCTGATTTACAATTATTCCAAAGAAGGATCAAAATTTGGACTGCCGTATAATGACCAAATCAAGTCCGATCTTCAAACACTAAACCTTACTGGAAAGAGCTCTTTAAGAACTAAAACTTTTGTTCATATACTCTCAATGAAATATTTTTAGTTTTGGAGCTATTTGTGGCCGAATAAAAACACAATAATCGTAATATGACCTTGACCTTTTCAATTCTTTTTTATTTTTTGAATTGTGAGGCCCTTTCAAACATAACAATACATATCGTGTGAAAATTTCATGAAGAATGAACAGAAAATAAAGTCAGGAGCGACAAAAACATGTTTTTGAAATCTTAATTTTTCCTAAAATTTAGTGAAGTTTGACCGTTTCTAGAGGACAAACCACGCATTTCCTTAATTCGCCATCCCATATATTTTGTGCGTATATGTCTTGCAAATCGTATGCAGCAAACAGAATTATTCTATCTGATCTCTAACAAAAACGGATAGGTTTTTTATAGACCTACCCTCATTTGCAGTTTTTTTTTTTGTTTTTGTTTTTTTGCAAGGTTCGAACATTCAACCTTCCGTAGCTCAAAAGCTTTCAGCCACACGGACCCTCGAATCCTATCATATGTTATTAGGCTATCAACAGGGAACAGAATGCAAAAAACCGCATTCGAATCGGACTTCAACTTTTTGAGTTATAAGCAAAAGAATGATTTCAAGAAAAGCGCCCCCTAGCGGCAAAATGAGAAAGAAAATTGATTAAAATTTTACTGTTAGGTACCTAGCAAAGCAGCAAATAGTTCAATCAAGTATACTAGTCGCACAAGTCAAACTTTTTATTCTTATGTATCAGAATTTGAAGCATAAAACCTGATTTACAATTATTCCAAAAAAGGATCAAACTTTGGACTGCCGTATAATAACCAAATCAAGTCCGATCTTCAAAAACTAAACATTACTGGAAAGAGCTCTTGAAGAACTAAAACTTTTGTTCATATACTCTCAATGAAATATTTTTAGTTTTGGAGCTATTTGTGGCCGAATAAAAACACAATAATCGTAATATGACCTTGACCTTTTCAATTCTTTTTTATTTTTTGAATTGTGAGGCCCTTTCAAACATAACAATACATATCGTGTGAAAATTTCATGAAGAATGAACAGAAAATAAAGTCAGGAGCGACAAAAACATGTTTTTGAAATCTTAATTTTTCCTAAAATTTAGTGAAGTTTGACCGTTTCTAGAGGACAAACCACGCATTTCCTTAATTCGCCACCCCATATATTTTGTGCGTATATGTCTTGCAAATTGTATGCAGCAAACAGAATTATTCTATCTGATCTCTAACAAAAGTGGGTAGGTTTTTCGTAGACCTACCCTCATTTTTCCACTTTTTTCCAAGGTTCGAACATTCAACCTCTCCTAGAGCAATTTTTTTCCCCAGTACTCGATGATAAGATATCCATCATATTTGATTGGGCTGTCAACAAGGAACATTATGTAAAAAACCGCATCTAAATCAGGTTTCAAATTTTTGAGTTATTAGCAAAACAGTGATTACATGCATTGCGCCCCCTAGTGGCTAAATCAGAAATAAATGTGAAAAGTTTGACCAATTAGGCACATGTTCAGATAAAGATGACTCCAAGCCCAGAATTTCATAGCTGTAGCTTTTCTCATCTGGCCGCTAGGCTGGACACAAAAATGGGTGGAATTGGAAAAATAATAAAAATAAAAAAAACAAAAAACAAATCAACAGAAGAAGAACAATAGGTTTTCGCCCTGCAGAGGCGAAAACCTAATTATTACCAAGCTTTGGATCTGAAAATGAATTAAATTGTTGTGAAGCTACCAGATAAGCTCATATTTTAACAGGATGTGTGCCCCAACATTTTCTATCAGTTTTGAAAAAAATGACGGCATTTGATGCCATGTTGTGTTAGAAACTTTCAATTGAAAAGTTCCGAGTCTGTGTGTGTGTGTGTGTGCTGCCACGAAGCTACATTCAGATATCTGGTATTGTATTCCTCACTTTTTGACCGATTCGCATGAAAATTTTACTGAAAGTTCAGCCTATTTTATATTGTCGCATTGTCTTAGTCAATTCCATTTTCGTAAAATCGCAAGGTCAATGCCATATTTTTATGTCCTTTTTTTCCCATGGTTCCTTGGCCTTAAATATCTCAAAATCTTAAAATATGTGATATGGTTACAGAGCAGAATGCACTATCGTTTATTCAGAACAAACGAAAAGATAGTTTCTTATCGCATTCGTTACATGTATGTTGTAAATATTTTGTTACCATGTTCAAAGTGCATAACATTTTCATGAAGGATATAAAGGTAAAGGTATATTTATTGTATATTTGTGTCAGAAAATATCCGTCGTCCATAATTTATCTGAAGACGCTGCCTAGAGACCGGGGAATTAAATAAATTAAATGAGATTTACCTAATTCATATATAAACTGGTATGATAAATGTCACCCATTGTGGTAGAATATTTTCCGTGACCCGTGATTTATAGTCCACTATATTGTACGGGAAGACCTGTCGCGAGTATTAGTTACGTACCGTTACGTAATATTGCAGTTCGCATCATTCAGTCTACACCACGAGCAAGCGTTTCACTGACCTGATCAAAATCAAGCTGACATCTAAGCTTCCAATCGATCATGATCTGGGTCAGCAAAATTAGTTTGCAATCATCTTGAAGAGTTATCTATAAATAGGTTGAGGTGTTGACACATTGTGAGGTATTTTTTACCCTAGGTATTGGACGAGGTGTTCCGAATGTGAAATGAAGATAACACTCGCACTCCAGTTCATTTCTAAATCCATAATATGAATTTATAACAATATTTTCTACAGATGTCAATTTTTTTCTAATCATTATTATTTAGTTTTAAATAAATGCATTTAAATACTTAGAAAGTGTATGTAACAAAAACTTTTATAAATCTATATGCTTTGCTCAAAAGCCCATCGAATAAATGCACCAGAGGCCCAGTGAGACATGACTTTTTCGATAACTTCCAAGATGTCATGACTATTTCAACAAAAATGACCACAAGCATAATTATCTGTGCCAGTGAAAGTGAACTGTTTAAGTAGCAAGAAATTTTCTTCAATCATTGTGAAATGTAACAGCTAAACTAAATTGTAGACCAATAGGTGAAAGGTTTAAGTGGTCATGTAGCTCAGTTGGTAGAACACTTGCCATATAATTGAGGGATCTCTGGTTTGAGTCCCGAATTATTCGCACAATTTTCTAGACTGGTTATAATCACAGGCATATACAGGTTGGTGAATATGTCTATGTTATAATGTAGGGCTGTTACATTATATACTTTCCTGTTCTCTTTCCTGTGAATTCAAGGATTACATGTAATTCTTAATTGGATCGGGATTATGCAACGGCAAATAAGTATCCCTTATCGGTTAGAGATTTGTGAACATAGTCCAGTTGCTCAATCGGTAGAGCTCTGGCCATATAAGCAAGGGCTCAGGGATTTGAATCCCAGTCAGGTTACACATTTATGTCACCTGATTAGTAGTGATCACAAATTTAAAACATATTTTATTTTGATTTTTATTATTTGTGTAGGTAGGACAATCTGTCTAGTTAACTCAGTTGGTAGAACACCATGGTGACTTGTTCTGGTCGTTGTGGGTAAAGGAAAGGTGTAGTATGCGTAGATAGAAATATGTATCCTGTTATATTTATTGTTGGAACTCCAGGACGAGAGGAGTCGTTGGTTTAAGTCATGCGATAAAGTAGACACTAAAGTAGGCACACTTAGAATCTTACAGTGTTTTGACAAGTCAGTGGAACTTGTATAAACAAATCAAAAGTCACTGCGACTGTGAGTATTCTAGTTATATAGTGATGTCCAGCTAAAAACATATAAAAGAAGTCGCCAGAGTGCACATATGTACCCGAGCAAAACAACCAACCAATCACAAATGAGCTGGATGGCTTACTTAGATGAAGAAAGTGACACTGCTAAGAATCGAGCCCACAATGGAAAGACTTGATTTGACTTTTTGAGTTTACCGTCGCTTCGACAGTATTTCAGTCATATAGCGACGTCCATCTAATTACAGGTGGAGGAAGATCCCAATTGCACGGAGGCATACGGGTAAAACTACAGACCTACCGCAAGCCAGTTGGAAGGCTTCCTCGCCTGAAAATCCGAATGACTCTGCCGGGATTCGAACCCACGCGGTGAGGTACCATGGAAAGAAGCTACGTGATTGAATCTGCAGTTGTAACCATTTAGAGTTCTCAACATATTAAAATATATTATTCATTTATGATCTACTTTTGCATCATATGAAAAATACAAAATTAAATGTTAATTTTTAAATTAAATTTATATGTATAAATTACAATTATTGTTATTGTAATAGCCTAAAGTAACCGCTTTTCCCTTAACTGTGAGGGATTAGTTAAGTGACCCAGGACCCAGTTTGAGTTCCGGTCAGGCTGTACACATATTTCTCATATAACACACACACACACACTCACACACACACACACACACACACACCTAATGTTATCTTTTCATCAACTCATAAACATTTAGTCCCATTTTGTATCCAGACTTAATTTTATTCTTGAAACAAATATAGTACTGTACACTACCGTCTGATAAACAAAAGTGTAGATGAATTTAGATTTAAAAGTTATCCTTTATTTTAAGGCTACAAAGATGCAACAGCAACTACACAATTTCAGTATCCGTGACTCAGGATATGATTCGTTTAAGATCACATTATTATACTGGTCTAAAACAAAAGTGCAGATGAATTTAGATTTAAAAGTTATCCTTTATTTTAAGGCTACAAAGATGCAACAGCAACTACACAATTTCAGTATCCGTGACTCAGGATATGATTCGTTTAAGATCACATTATTATACTGGTCTAAAACAAAAGTGCAGATGAATTTAGATTTAAAAGTTATCCTTTATTTTAAGGCTACAAATGGTCTAAAACAAAAGTGCAGATGAATTTAGATTTAAAAGTTATCCTTTATTTTAAGGCTACAAAGATGCAACAGCAACTACACAATTTCAGTATCCGTGAATCAGGATATGATTCGTTTAAGATCCCAATATTATACTGGTCTAAAACTAGGGATGTACCGTTAATGCATTTCGTAAAGAAACGTGGATTTTATACAATAAACAAACATTTTCCTAATAAACCCGTCTTATGTTCGATTTTATTCGAAACAAAACGTTATTTTCCGATAGGAGGTAGAGGTTAGTTGTTTTCGATCGTTTTACCTCGACAGGTAAAAATCGATCGATTTTAAAGGGATTCCGATCGTTTATCAGCTGTTTCCAGTCGGAAATGTGTTATATTTAAGGTACAAAATGCACGATATCTCAGCTAATATAAATATGTTTTTAAAAAAGCAAGACCTATTTAGAATCGCGAAACTATATTTTTTTAATATCAATAATAAAAATATATATAAGAACTGTAGTTTTTTTAAAAAAAAGTTTATGGAAAAACCCGACGTTACATAAATTCATCCACGCTGGGTGGTAAGAGTTCAAAGCCAGTCACACAGGCCGATTTTGACACTTTCCCGTTTCTTCCCTCTGTTTGTATGTATTCAAGTTTAATCATACTAGGATAATTGTAATATATTTTAATTGAAAATACTTATAGAACTTGAATTCCTTACGTTGTATGTTTCTTCCAAATGCTAAGGCACCAACGTAGCATACAAAGCCAGTGTCAGCATGAGTTCAGTCCTATCCTGGACTGATTGGGGACCCGGCAATGCGGTGGATGGAATTATCCCGGAGGATCTCGATGACCAGGCGTGTCAGTGTTGTGCTGCGACTCAAAGGGAACTGAGTCCATGGCTTCGGATAGACTTTGGAAGCATTTACATGATTTTCGATATCATAATATACTGGAAATCGGGACAAGGTAGACTATACAGTGTTGTTTATATGAACTATGTAACTAGTTCCGGACATTTGTCTAACAGTCTTCATTGGCATGCATTTACATCTATCGATTTATAGGCCACTGTAAGCAGCCCGACAATGAACTTATCAAAAAACACACCACCAGCTGAATTTAACTTCCGAATTCTTAAATAAACATCTTTTACAATGATACCTGACAAGAAATGTCCTCATCCATTAGAGTTATTGTAAAAACCTTTGAACGTCAACCAAGAATTTTGTCGAGTGGAAAATAAAATTATTCGATGCAACAGAAAACATATGCTTTTTCTTGTAAAAAAACACAACATATTACTTACACAGCTTGATCAAATATTTCACATACCATGTATTGTGTTATATTTTAGTAGAGTAACCACTATGACTTTTTTTCAGGGCAAGGTATAAACGATGTGAAATTGTATCTTCACAACTCTTCAGACGATTATGATCGTGTTTTCACAACTGTCAAAACGGATACGAATGTTTTTAATGAGACGCTCGTTCGACCTGTTAAAGCTAGATACCTCACTCTCTTATATTTGGAATTCACGACACTTGCAGTATGTGAACTACAGGCCTACACCGGTGGTAAGTCTATAGCAAACCCCATTTCAAAAACATGACAGTGGTGATTCTGCCTATAGATGTTATTATTTTCTTTACGAACTACCTCTTTGTCTTTCATTTTTATTTTGATTCATTTTTATGATCATCAGAATGCCGACAAGGAACATATGGGTCTATGTGTGAACACGACTGTCACTGTGCGGGACCGACTTGTAACACAGAGACCGGGTATTGTCCCTCTGGTGTATGTCTGTCTGGCTACACCGGACAAAGGTGTAATCAAGGTGGGTATTTCAGTTTCAAACAAATTATTAATTTGAAGATGTGACTCTAAAACGATCAAACATTTTCCTAATAAAACCCGTCTAATGTTCGATTTTATTCGACTGAATATGAACGCTCGGAACAAAACGATCGTTTTTTTCCGATAGGAGGTAGAGGTTAGTTGTTTTCGATCGTTTTATCTCGACAGGTAAATTCGATCGATTTTAAAGGGATTCCGATCGTTTATCAGCTGTTTCCAGTCGGAAATGTGTTATATTTAAGGTACAAAATGCACGATATCTCAGCTAATATAAATGTTTTTAAAAAAGCAAGACCTATTTAGAATCGCGAAACTATATTTTTTTAATATCAATAATAAAAATATATATAAGAACTGTAGTTTTTAAAAAAAAAAGTTTATGGAAAAACCCGACGTTACATAAATTCATCCACGCTGGGTGGTAAGAGTTCAAAGCCAGTCACACAGGCCGATTTTGACACTTTCCCGTTTCTTCCCTCTGTTTGTATGTATTCAAGTTTAATCATACTAGGATAATTGTAATATATTTTAATTGAAAATACTTATAGAACTTGAATTCCTTACGTTGTATATTTCTTCCAAATGCTAAGGCACCAACGTAGCATACAAAGCCAGTGTCAGCATGAGTTCAGTCCTATCCTGGACTGATTGGGGACCCGGCAATGCGGTGGATGGAATTATCCCGGAGGATCTCGATGACCAGGCGTGTCAGTGTTGTGCTGCGACTCAAAGGGAACTGAGTCCATGGCTTCGGATAGACTTTGGAAGCATTTACATGATTTTCGATATCATAATATACTGGAAATCGGGACAAGGTAGACTATACAGTGTTGTTTATATGAACTATGTAACTAGTTCCGGACATTTGTCTAACAGTCTTCATTGGCATGCATTTACATCTATCGATTTATAGGCCACTGTAAGCAGCCCGACAATGAACTTATCAAAAAACACACCACCAGCTGAATTTAACTTCCGAATTCTTAAATAAACATCTTTTACAATGATACCTGACAAGAAATGTCCTCATCCATTAGAGTTATTGTAAAAACCTTTGAACGTCAACCAAGAATTTTGTCGAGTGGAAAATAAAATTATTCGATGCAACAGAAAACATATGCTTTTTCTTGTAAAAAAACACAACATATTACTTACACAGCTTGATCAAATATTTCACATACCATGTATTGTGTTATATTTTAGTAGAGTAACCACTATGACTTTTTTTCAGGGCAAGGTATAAACGATGTGAAATTGTATCTTCACAACTCTTCAGACGATTATGATCGTGTTTTCACAACTGTCAAAACGGATACGAATGTTTTTAATGAGACGCTCGTTCGACCTGTTAAAGCTAGATACCTCACTCTCTTATATTTGGAATTCACGACACTTGCAGTATGTGAACTACAGGCCTACACCGGTGGTAAGTCTATAGCAAACCCCATTTCAAAAACATGACAGTGGTGATTCTGCCTATAGATGTTATTATTTTCTTTACGAACTACCTCTTTGTCTTTCATTTTTATTTTGATTCATTTTTATGATCATCAGAATGCCGACAAGGAACATATGGGTCTATGTGTGAACACGACTGTCACTGTGCGGGACCGACTTGTAACACAGAGACCGGGTATTGTCCCTCTGGTGTATGTCTGTCTGGCTACACCGGACAAAGGTGTAATCAAGGTGGGTATTTCAGTTTCAAACAAATTATTAATTTGAAGATGTGACTCTAAAACGATCAAACATTTTCCTAATAAAACCCGTCTAATGTTCGATTTTATTCGACTGAATATGAACGCTCGGAACAAAACGATCGTTTTTTTCCGATAGGAGGTAGAGGTTAGTTGTTTTCGATCGTTTTATCTCGACAGGTAAATTCGATCGATTTTAAAGGGATTCCGATCGTTTATCAGCTGTTTCCAGTCGGAAATGTGTTATATTTAAGGTACAAAATGCACGATATCTCAGCTAATATAAATGTTTTTAAAAAAGCAAGACCTATTTAGAATCGCGAAACTATATTTTTTTAATATCAATAATAAAATATATATAAGAACTGTAGTTTTTAAAAAAAAAAGTTTATGGAAAAACCCGACGTTACATAAATTCATCCACGCTGGGTGGTAAGAGTTCAAAGCCAGTCACACAGGCCGATTTTGACACTTTCCCGTTTCTTCCCTCTGTTTGTATGTATTCAAGTTTAATCATACTAGGATAATTGTAATATATTTTAATTGAAAATACTTATAGAAACTTGAATTCCTTACGTTGTATATTTCTTCCAAATGCTAAGGCACCAACGTAGCATACAAAGCCAGTGTCAGCATGAGTTCAGTCCTATCCTGGACTGATTGGGGACCCGGCAATGCGGTGGATGGAATTATCCCGGAGGATCTCGATGACCAGGCGTGTCAGTGTTGTGCTGCGACTCAAAGGGAACTGAGTCCATGGCTTCGGATAGACTTTGGAAGCATTTACATGATTTTCGATATCATAATATACTGGAAATCGGGACAAGGTAGACTATACAGTGTTGTTTATATGAACTATGTAACTAGTTCCGGACATTTGTCTAACAGTCTTCATTGACATGCATTTACATCTATCGATTTATAGGCCACTGTAAGCAGCCCGACAATGAACTTATCAAAAAACATACCACCAGCTGAATTTAACTTCCGAATTCTTAAATAAACATCTTTTACAATGATACCTGACAAGAAATGTCCTCATCCATTAGAGTTATTGTAAAAACCTTTGAACGTCAACCAAGAATTTTGTCGAGTGGAAAATAAAATTATTCGATGCAACAGAAAACATATGCTTTTTCTTGTAAAAAAACACAACATATTACTTACACAGCTTGATCAAATATTTCACATACCATGTTTTGTGTCATATTTTAGTAGAGTAACCACTATGACTTTTTTTCAGGGCAAGGTATAAACGATGTGAAATTGTATCTTCACAACTCTTCAGACGATTATGTTCGTGTTTTCACAACTGTCAAAACGGATACGAATGTTTTTAATGAGACGCTCGTTCGACCTGTTAAAGCTAGATACCTCACTCTCTTATATGTGGGATTCACGACACTTGCAGTATGTGAACTACAGGCCTACACCGGTGGTAAGTCTATTGCAAACCCCATGTCAAATATATGACAGTGGTGATTCTGCCTATAGATGTTATTATTTTCTTTACGAACTACCTCTTTGTCTTTCATTTTTATTTTGATTCATTTTTATGATCATCAGAATGCCGACAAGGAACATATGGGTCTATGTGTGAACACGACTGTCACTGTGCGGGACCGACTTGTAACACAGAGACCGGGTATTGTCCCTCTGGTGTATGTCTGTCTGGCTACACTGGACAAAGGTGTAATCAAGGTGGGTATTTCAGTTTCAATCAAATTATTAATTTGAAGATGTAACTCTAAACCGATCCGATTCATTTCATGACTTTTATTGAAAACTACTTTCAGTTCATTGTTTCCTATGAATCTTTTGCTTCATATAGTCTTACTATGGTGTATTTGGCAAACTTAGAGACCAATGAGCTATCTGATCAGGGTTTTCTCTGTTTGGTCATTCAGTATTGAAGTTCAGGTTCTGCTCAGTCTGCACAGCGGAAAAATATATTATTTTTTCTATCAAGTCTTGAATGTGTACATGAATATTCATGAAGTAAAAGATTTTACCCCAATGCACATCGATTGCATGAAGTGAAAATAGAATGAAACTTACAAAGGATTTCAAATAATATCAGATATTACACGATGCATGCATATGAAAGGTTTATATACGTATATGACTAATTAGATAGAATAACGGTGTTATGGTCTTTAGTTGTTGTTTTTTTTCTTGCTGCTCTTTTATTAATATGACGCAGGGCCTTTTTACCCTTCTTTGCTTTAGCCTGTTACCGGCTACTTCCCCAAGTCCCAAGTACTTCCCCTAACCACCTTTTTTCTCCAAAATATCCTCCAAAATTCCCCTTCCTCAGAAAAATTCCACATTAAATTGTATCCTGCATAACGGGAAAAAATCAACAACGCATGATTTTTATTTTTGTAAATTACCTAAGCAGTCAAACTGGTTGTCAACATTGCTCATGTGGATATACGCTGGACCGAGAAAAATTGATAAGCCGTCTACGGCACGACCTTCACCTGTGTATTTAACAGTAGGGGTAGTTTTGACAGTTGACACTTCAGTGTTGAAGTGTTGAGCAGATTTTCAGCAAATTACACTGTATGGGTGAATGAAGGATACTCATAGATATCATTATTATTTAATTGCTGGTAGAAACACAAGACAGTCGTTGGTTAAGTTACAGCTCTGATTTACGATCTAGTCAAACTGTTTTGGTAAACGGGGGCGAGTGGTACAAACTAAGTTATCGACTACGATACGATATTTTCTTGATCAACCCATCTTTCCCAATCTCATTTTAGTGTTTTAAGAGTAATTGAAAAAGATTCAGTCAATAGGTTAACCTCAATCAAAGTCGGCGATGCTAACTCCATTTTAAGGGAGCATGAAAAATTAAGTTACACATGATGAATACTAGAGCAATTTTTTGTAACATCTGTATTAAGGCTTATTTATTACTTATTTCATTTCTAACTGCTAACATTATATATAATCATATAATCTAAACCTGTTTATAGAGGTTTTTTTTAAATGATAACTAATTTTCACGAGAGAATAAATCCCCAAAGTTGTGAAAATTGCGGTTTTTTTCCCCACAAAAAGGGCTAGGGCGCATTCCCCAAAACTGGAAAAAAACGCCCTGTGACGAAAATATAGGAATATGCATCTTTTTTTTACTCTTGATGGATAAAAGAAATTATATGTGGCATCTGTCATACCGTCTATTTCGTATATCAATCATACATAGTTATAATACGGATAAAATGATTAACAAAATATAATGTTATAATACATGCAAAACTATTACTGATCCATCGGTTAGCTGTAGCAAACATTCGTCGTTTAAATATACCCACACGTACTAAGATTTCACTTGTCTTATACAGCTGTTTATTCCAAGAAGACATACGGTGTCATCATCGGTGGCATCATTGGACCACTGTTCCTTATCGTCATCGTCATCATAGTGGTCATCCTCTATCGAAAACATTGCCGGTACGTATTGATTAATATACTTTTACTGTTGTATTTAGCTTACCTGAGCACAATGTGCTCTTGTTGAGCTATTAGGATCACCCTGCGCCCGTCGTCGTGCGTCGTTCGTTGTCCGTCGTGTTTCGTAAACAATTTACTTAAAACGACATCTCCCCTGAAACCACTGGACAGAATTTGATTATTGATTAAAATTATTCATATCCGTAAAAAAAACATGGCTGCCAGGGGCGGGGCTAATTTGCCTTATATGTATATAGCGAAACCTTAAAACGATATCTTCTCTGAATATGCTGAACAGAATTAATTAAACTTGGCAGGGATGATCCTTAGGTGAACCTTCACAAAAGTTGCTAAAATAAACTTGATCCATGTTAAACTCTGGTTGTCATGACAACGGAAAGAAATAAATATGAAAAATCTAAAAATTATCTCCTTCAGAACTGCTGGCCAGTTTTCAAAATGTTTTGGTACAGATGTTCCTTGGGTAACCATCTACCAAGTTTGCTAAAATTACTACGATCTGTAAAACAAATGGCCGCCAGGGGCGGGGCTAATTTGCCTTAAATGTATATAGTGAAACATTTAAAAAAACATTTCTCTTCAACTGATGGGCAGAATTTGATTAAACTTGGCAGGGATGATCCTTAGGTGAACATCCACAAAACTTTCTAAAATAAACATGATCCATGTAGAACTCTGGTTGCCATGGAAACGGAAAAATGAATTTTGAAAAATCATCTCCTTCAAAACTACTGGCCAGATTTCAAAAGGTTTTGGTACAGATGTTCCTTGGGTAACCATCTACCAAGATTGTTACTATTATTCCGATCCGTAAAAAAAAACATGGCCGCCAGTGAATCCTTAAAATGATATCTTCCCTGAATATGCTGGACAGAATTTGACTAAACCTGGCAGGGGTGATCATTGGGTAAACCTTCACAAAACATCCTAAAATAAACTTGATCCGTGTGGATTTCTGGTTCCCATTGCAACGCAAAAAAATATAACTTTAAAAATCATCTTCTTTAAAACTACTTGCCATATTTCAAAATGTTTTCGTACAGATGTTCCTTGGGTAACCATCTACCAAGATTGCTTAAATAATTCCGATCCGTAAAAAATAAGGCTGCCAGTGACAGGGCTAATTTGCCTTTTATGTATATAGACCTCGATCCTTTTAAATTAGGAAATTATCCCCCAAATCCCTCATTTTGGGCAGGAAAATTGCCATTTTACGGCTATTTTTTAAGTATAAAGGAATTATTTTTTAAAGTGAAGGTAATTTATTTTTTCCCAATGATTCAAAGTGAAGGTAAACATTTTTACCCTGCCCAAGTCCATGATTTAAGGTGAAGGTAATATTTGAAACCAAACCATTGATTCAGTATGAAGGTACAAATGTTAACCCTACCCAAAATAAAAATACTCTGCCCAAACCAATGAATCAAAGTAAAGGTAAACATTTTTACCCTGCCAAAACCAATGATTCAATATAAAGGTAAAATTTTTATCCTGCCCAAACCAATGATTCAAGATAAAGGTAAAAAATTTACCCTGCCCAAACCCATGATTCAAGGTGAAGGTAAAAAAATTTACCCTGCCCAAACCAATGATTCAAAGTGAAGGTAAAATAAAAAATTTACCCTGCCCAAACCATTGAATCATTGTATAAAGGTTACAATTTTTACTCTATCCTGATCCATAATTCAAATTGAGGGTAAAACCTTTTACCCTGCTCTGAAAAATAATACAAGGTGAAGATATTTAGTAAATAGTTTTACCCTGCCTGACATGATTTAAAGTGAAGGTAAAAAAAAGTACTCAATACATACACATGGTGCACAATAAATGTAGAGGTAAATAAAAAAGATGAATCGTTGTACCTTGGATGGCCATTCACAAGAGTTGCTACGGTAAACTCGATCCATTTAGATTTTGTTTTAACTTTAACATTATTCTCTTCTGAGACAAAGGATCAGAATTTAATTTCATTTGGCACAAATGGTCACCTCATGGCCCTCTACCATAATTGCTAACATGAAGTTGATTGCTAAAAAATTGAGGCTCTAAGCGGGCCGGTATATAAAGAAAATTTGAAAAACTGAAAACAAAACTCAGAATACTTTTTCATTTGGCGTAAATCGTCACCTCATGCTCATGGTCCTTTGATTAGCTTTATGGTACTCCGAAACTCCGATGGGGGTGTTAGGGCAACCACCCTCCCCCAAACCAATCAATTATGTCACAGAAGCTGAAATTAAGGCAGCAGATTTTTCTCTGTTACTGTCCTGGTGTTTCCATCGTCTGTGTGTCTGACAGCGTAATCTGAAATATCAAATATAAATATGTATCGGTATATACACATTTGAACGCGATTGCTAGGAAATTATTATGATAGAGTGTAAAAATGGCATTAATTAGTTACTCTCTCATTCTCTGGTGTTTCAGGGGTCTTAACTATACATCCGTTAATCTGATATCAAACATATTCAATAATTTGTCGATCAAAATATTTAATTAAATCACGGTCATCTCTTTGGGGGGGGGGGGGGGGGGGGGGCTTGCATATGTTTGTAGAAATGAAGTGATTGGATTGAAGTGTAGAAGTAGTTTCAACAGCCATGCGAAGTGGATAGTGTGTCGGTCTGCTAACCCAAGATTCCAGGGCCCAATCCACGATAGAGGCCAGATTTTGCTAGAATATAGTTTTTTCCTCTAAAATGTTTAGAAATTAGACAGCTGCTCTTCGTTCTATCCTATTGAAAATAGTAAATCATTCACTTACAAAACAAACAAAAAATATTAACTAGTTTTAGTAGCAGCAGAACTACAGTGCAGTCTTTATCTTTAAATGTTGAGTAGGACTATGCTCTTGAAAATGTAATATTTATTTTAATCATGTACATCGTATGTTTATTTCATTAACATAGTGTAGCCTACATGTGCTACAAAAGCTTCCAATCATATTTTAAATAAGAAGCTGGTATAATATTTTTGGATTGATTTAAATTCTATTAATTCTATTATTGTGGGAATATCAATTAGATTATTTCAAGATCCTTTGCGGATCCAGGATTTATATTGGGGACGCATGCAGCGAACCAAGGTGACCGAGTGGTTAGAGCATCCGCCTCGGGAATGGGATGTCGTGGGTTCGATCCCCGATCACGATACACCAAAGTCGTTAAAATGCACTGGTAGCTCCCTGCTTTGTGCTCGGCGTATGGACAGGGTAGTTCCAGGACTGGTTGGCCCGGTGTCAGGATAATATGACAGGATGTGGTATCATGCCACTTGTGTACGGTGTGATACTGCAGTGCGGCAGGACTGTATCTGAATTACGTAGACCGGATTCACCGGAGGCCTGAGTGAAGGGTTCAAGCCTACCCCCCCCCCCCCGCCCCCCACCTTGCAGGTGAAATTGACTTGGTTGGGTTTTTTGTGCTCAGAAATGGAAATCCCCAAAGTGAACCCCTTACTGACATAAAGTTCGCCAAATGACCTGTCACCCAAGTAGACCCCTGTTGATAGAGCATCCACTGCCGCCTATCAGCGGATCCTTTAATCCGAATCATTCAAATGTTTTAAGCTTTACTGCCGTAAACAACACAACAATTGAGCGACAGGGATTAGCATGAATTTCAATCGCATTTATTGAGCATATTATAGTAAATATAATAAGCGAATATCAAATCAAACCCAATGTTTTAAGCGTGCCTTGAACAACGTAAACACGG
This sequence comes from Solen grandis, assembly GCA_021229015.1. Classification (NCBI taxonomy): domain Eukaryota; kingdom Metazoa; phylum Mollusca; class Bivalvia; order Adapedonta; family Solenidae; genus Solen; species Solen grandis. The sequence goes on along the minus strand of CM037792.1, from coordinate 1,934,822 downwards.
TCATGCCAAGACATAAATCGATCTCTCTTTTACAGATAAAATTAACATAAATATTATTATGTGTTTTAATAAAAAGGAATCAAATTTAAAACAACAAACACACAAGAATAGATTGTTTGTTTGTTTGTTTGTTTGTTTTGTTTTACGTCCCACCGACAGTATTTCAGTCATTTGGAGACAATGTCTACATGAGACAGATATAGTGCTGCCACACTGCAGGATCACGCCGTAGACATATGGCATGATACCAAACCCAGTCACATTATTCTGACACCGGGCCAACCAGTCCTGCAACTACCATTAAATGCTGAACGCCAAGCAAGGTAGCTATAACAGAACCATTTTTACGACTTGTGTATGTCGCGGCCGGGGATCGAACCCACGACCTCCCGCTCCCGAAGCGGACGCTCTACAACAAGAATAGAAATGTCAATACATGTATAAATTAAAAAAAATGCACGGCTTACATAAAGTGGTCTCTCTCTTACAGATAAGATTAACGTAAATATTATTATGTATTTTAATCAAAAGGATTCAAATTGAAAACAACGCACAAGAATAGTTAATAAAAACCAATAATGTTATTTTAATAGAACCCCATAATATAAATGTAATACTTCATTAAAGTATTGTGCCAAGGAAAATAACCTTATGAATTACTTTCATTTACATATCTATGTATGTACATATTTTTCTTTTTTCATTTTTTTTTGTATTTTTTATTAGTAAATTGAAATGATATTTAGTATTACAAAAATGTACCCCAGCTGAATCAGAACTCTCAACAGCGGGATTAGCCTTGCAGCTAGTGCCATAAAATTCGTATTATTGGCATTATGTGTCATATAGAAGAAATATTTTCACGGATCTGTATATACTGGTTTTGAGGGTTGAGGGTTTGAGCCCCAGCTACCGACCATGGTTCTGTATGGGAGAAATCTTTACGGGGGATGCGAGTCTAATACTGGTCCTTCCCATGAACGATAATTAGGTCAACTGCACGCTTGATACAACAATCTTTAAGCTTTTCATTCCTCCCTCATTGAAGCATTTCGGCTCAAAGGCATGGGGTCGTGGGTCAAGAATCTTGTCCATAGAGATTTCAATGTGTCCTTGATATACATAGTAATCCCCCCCCCACATTATTTCTCCTTGCAAGTCTTCTATGTTTAAACTTACGATAATAATTTAAGCACGTATAATCATTTAATTTGAAATCAAAATATTCATAAGTCCATGATTCTAATAATATGATAATATCATTATTTGATAAGGAAGAAAGAAAGTCAGAGTTTACAGTTTTACAAGCTGAAAATCCATTACAGTTCCAAACAGTTACATTAATTCCAACCCCCTCGAATCCCTAATCCGTCTTCAGCGGCTTTCCGTCGACATATAGCGTGTCATACACAATCCAAGCAGCCTTGCCATTATCCTTGGCCTCCCTTAGCTGAATGAGCCTCTTCCGCTTGGCCACAATCTCCGGCGGGAATTGCTCGTGAATATAAAATTCAGTTTTGTTCAATTTAAATTTCAGTTTGCGCACCATTTCTCTTTCACACATTTTTTCGCGGCAAATCAACACCTTGACTCCTGGCTTCGATTCTCTGCACTCTCTCCATGTACATGATAAATTTTTTTAGAAGAGCAAGTTATTGGTATGCTTCTTATAAATTTCATATAACTATATTTCATAATTGCTGATATGCTTAAACATTATCTGATTGTTCTTAATTGAAAAGAAAAAAAATCAGATCACCAAAAGTATCTAATGCATCGTCGTGGCAATAAAAAAAAGCAACATTATTGATAAGTCGTACGAAAGATGAACTCATTATGAATATTATCTTGTAACGATTTGGCAACTGGCAGTAATTTCTTGGTAAAAAAGATCCTTCTAAGCTCACTATATTTTTACACCTCATAAACGACAAGAATATTTACCATTATGTGTCCCTGGCAATCTGAAGCTCTATACCTTGTCACGGATGCTGATTTTGGCCTAGATAGCACTTCTTCAAAAAGCCTAAAAGCATTGTACATTTTATTATATAACACTAGTAAGTATAGTATATTCCCAAAGGTAATGTGCCATCTCTTTGGTGCTTTTGTAGGATCTATTCATGTGAGATATGGGCGTTTGGGAAAGCAAAACAAATTGAACGGGTACATTTGAATTTTTGTAAATCTTTATTGAACGTTAGAAAATCTACCACGAGCGTTGGTGTGTATGGAGAGTTTGGTAGATAGTCATGGTATGTATTAAGATTTTTCCGTATTATTAAGTATTGGTGCAAAGTGGTGTCTTCAGACAATATATTAATAAAACACTATATAAACTGTTATAAGGCGATTGTCATGCTGGGGAAGTTAATTGGGTTAGTAATGTGAAACAGCTGTTAGACAACTATGGATTCTCTTATGTATGGACAAGCCCCTATTTTGTTAATTTAGACACTTTCCATATATATTTTAAAGAGCGGGTACTCGATGTTTTTAAACAGCAGTGGAAAAGTGATCTGGAAAATAGTACTACACTTACTTATGAAAATATTCGAAAAAAGTATATTAATTCTAATTACTATAGACGTCCAAGTGTCTTCAAGTTTGTTGATTTATTACAGTGTTCTAATACATCAGTAATCAAACGATTGTCTAAATATGTTTATTAGGCTTTTATAATTCGCAATGCAATTATCCAAAATAATATATAGTAAATATGTGTTAGTCCAACTCCTTGTATCTAATTTAACTTTGATTGTCGTCGGGAAAGGAAAGCGTCAGATTTTGATTCTTTTTGGTATGAATATTTTATGTTTGAAGTGTTCGTTGTATGGTTCACGTGAAAATTGTATGTATATGTTTTTTTTTTTATTATTATTTACGACTAGAAACTGTATAGTTTATGTCGAAAACAAAATTTCTGTTCTGTTCTGTTCAAAATTTACAACCGACCACCAAAACACCAACACATTGTTAATAGATTTGCATGTGTGCATAGGTCTTACTGACACGCTTCCTGGCCAATCAAATTACGTCCTAGCGGTCACCAATCAAATCTTGACTGTGGGGTGATAACAGAGGTCCGACGGGGAAATCAGCCGAGCTGTCGATCGTCGGGCTTGCCCAATAAATAGGAAATCCTTTGCACATTTATAATGCTAATTATGAAAGGAGAAGAATTAAAATACGGGTATTTCTTTATCGTAGAAGATTTTCCATCTGATGAATTTTGAGATCGTTGTCCTGTTTACTACCCCTTGATCATATTGACCACAGATTAACCAAATATAGCAGGGTAAGTATCAAATTAGTAAAATGTCTGGAATACGCAAAAATTTCAAAAGAAATTCCTTATAATGTTGTGTTTGAATTACGACTGTGCGTATCTTTCTAATTTATATTGTTATATTAAATCTGTTCAAATGGTTCATATTATGAAATTACGCAACAATTTAAATAAATGTCATAATTATTAAAATGTTAATTATATCGTTGTATATGTTATTAAAGGTTTGGAAAGTGAGAAAACACCGATTCATTATATTGGTTCAAATAACATAGCTGTCTATTTTAGTATGGGATAAAACTTTAAAAGTCGTAAAATATTTTCGCCTGGTTTATTATATATCACAAAAACTGAATGCAATTTTTGTTTTTCTTAATTTGTTATTTAATTTGCTTGTTTGATTCGATGTTTTTATGTTTCCCTTCCATGGGACGAAATTAATTGGCATTTAAATTAGAGATGTGAGGGAAGCAAAGAAATTAGTTGTATAAATGATAGCAGGTCGTAGTTATCATAATGTAAGAGAAATATCACCAACCGAAAATTTGAATGAAAACACAATGCAAGCCTTTGACACTCATTTATTAAAATTGAAGAGGATGTTTCAGCAAATTACCGAACATTTGAACTAACACCAACTAATTCTCTGAACACAACTAACACATTCAGTTGGTTTCTGAAATTTTATTTTAAGTGTTAGATTCATGTACTTTCTTCTCAGGCGTAGGCACTCGGCACACTTCGTGGTCCTACGATCCGGTGATTGATACAAAAGTTACATAACATAAATTTTTGACCCTGTCCTTACGGGATGTGGTCCCTATATAGTACTTAATTATCCTGTGTACACAAAAGATAACTTGGCATAGGTGTCATTTCAGCTTTTTGCTAATGAGATGAGCCACAACGAGATGCATCATTACTGTAAATACCCGTCTGTTTATGGCACGTATGACGATATTAAACAAAATGATGATGATGATGATGATGATGATGATTAAACGCGTAGGTACAAATTGACTTGCTGTGATCCAGGGGCGGACACATGAAGTTGCCGGTATTGGAGCCAATGGAGGGATACCCATTTGTAGAAAGCAAGGTTCATCTCTGTACCAGACTTTATTACAAATATTTGTGTTACATGTAAATTTATAAATTAATTCTA
>CM037792.1:1880268-1930268 GCA_021229015.1 Solen grandis | reverse complement strand
GATTTAAGTAACCACTTGGCCACAGAATACCCTTAAATTAGTGATAAATATGTGATAGATTTAAGTAACCACTTGGCCACAGAATCCCCTTAAATTAGTGATAAATATGTGATAGATTTAAGTAACCACTTGGCCACAGAATCCCCTTAAATTAGTGATAAATATGTGATAGATTTAAGTAACCACTTGGCCACAGAATACCCTTAAATTAGTGATAAATATGATAGATTTAAGTAACCACTTGGCCACAGAATCCCCTAAATTAGTGATAAATATGTGATAGATTTAAGTAACCACTTGGCCACAGAATACCCTTAAATTAGTGATAAATATGTGATAGATTTAAGTAACCACTTGGCCACAGAATCCCCTTAAATTAGTGATAAATATGTGATAGATTTAAGTAACCACTTGGCCACAGAATCCCCTTAAATTAGTGATAAATATGTGATAGATTTAAGTAACCACTTGGCCACAGAATACCCTTAAATTAGTGATAAATATGTGATAGATTTAAGTAACCACTTGGCCACAGAATCCCCTTAAATTAGTGATAAATATGTGATAGATTTAAGTTACCACTTGGCCACAGAATACCCTTAAATTAGTACAGAAGAGTACTGATTAAGAAACATTCCAATATTTGATTACAGCTTATTTGCTACTCTTGAATTCTGCAATAGAGGTGCCAAAGTCACATTCTGTAAACTCATATACAAAATAAGAGAATAAACCAGGAAACAGGAATACTTTTGTTAATTGTGATAAAATACTAAGTCTTGCATTTCTTTGATTTGATGACATGAGATATTCATGTTGTCCATTCATCTGTTAATATCAGACCATATGTGACATTCTTTATCCAGAATATCCAATCATTCTGGTCCATTATCATGCCATGAATCTTGGTTTTGGTTAAAAATAATCAAAAGTCTTTACCAGGGAGACTGTGTTTTGTGAGAGAAGAGATATCATTCCAGTTTTCCACATGTTTTATCAGTTCAAGAGACATGGGAGTAGAATTCACTGGAAAATGCCATCGTGTTCAGTGCCATGAACATACTATAGCCACGTAATGATCATTGCCGCGTCAGATAAATGTGGAATACCGCAGACTAGATTGTTAGAGTCCGCAAATAAGAAGGTCGGAAATGGTGCAATTGAATAATTAAAGGCCACTGTCTTAAGTTACGACAAAGATATTCACAGTGTGGTAAAAATGTGAGCTTCACATGTGATAGGACCATTTACGACCAGATCATGTTGATGTGAATTTTTTTCTTATAAAAAGTAGACAGTTTGCATAACAACCAAAAATTATGTACGCTGTCCTTCAAGTCAAGAACAGTTGTTATATTGGGTATAAAACTATTTCTCTTTCATTGGTAATCAACAGTATGTATCTCCAGTTATTTTTTTATGCAAGACTTTCATCTCCATGTCCCATGTCATACATTCCTCTAGCTATCACCTATAACTTAAACATTTCAAACAAAAACCAGCTTATCTCTCTATCCATGCAATAACATAAGTCGCTGTTCAGCCTTCATTTACAGAAATCTATCAAAATGTTGTCAAATATTTAGTCCAATTGGAGACGCATCTCCATGCAATCTGTCACAAGAGTTTGTCATTTTGTCCGTTATCTCTTCAATTATGACAACTCCACAGACTGTGCAAGCCTTTATTGCTTTTTCAATAATACAAATTTATTTTCTTTTAATACATGTCCCTCCAATCCCGTCAGCAGAGCACCTGTCACATCTATTACCAGCCGGTTCTGTGCGAATTTCACACCCATGTTATCAACTATTGCAGGATTATAATTAATTCCCTAATAAAGAGCAGGGTCAGGAGACAAGCCAAGGGGGCTGATAAGAAAGTATAGAGATGTGTTTCAAGCCAGGAATGCGTGAGGTTCATCAAACCCGGGCCCTTAATCTGGGTGATGAGGCATGATGGGAAGTATTGGGATGTGGACAGGGCGCGATGACCTACCCTGATCTGTCAGGGACAGTCTGTGGAGAAGGAATCTCACCCATATGTTGTCTACGGGTTTTTTTAAAAAATTTACTTAACATCAAGTTTCAATAAACCACTTCTAGACATCATGACAATAAATGGTCTGCTTGCTGAAAGTCAATTAAGAATCCTAACTGAAACAATTAAACAAACAGAACAATTCTTATTTTCAGGCAGATCAAACTTATTGGCAGATCAATATTATTTCAGGCAGGTCAAAAGATCTCACCATCCCAGAAGATATAAAAAAATAATGATGATACAAAACAACAACAAAGTAATGTATAAATAAGAAATATGTGTGTATTGCTCCGAGCAATAAGTTAGGACTTGCAGGCTGTTATTAGCTTAGTCAAGACAAAGCTATTTGCTGACAGTGACAAAGTGTTTGTTTTTCAATATATTTATTCTTAAAAGATCTTAAAATTTTTGTAAATGGTCCATATTTCTTAGCTTCAAGTCAGTTAAATGGAAGACATAAAATTCTATTTGAGTTTCTCAAATGTGACTGATTTTGAAGTCTACAGAATTCATATGGGGAACAAACAAAATGAAAAGATGGCAGAATAGAGTGAAGATATTTTATGTTCCCTGATGCCTGAAATGGTATCAGCATATAAGAGGCAGAAAACCGGAATCTCAAAAGTTAAAAAGCCTGTCAGACATGATAACTTTTCAGTTGGCATAATGTCAGCTGTATAGTGTGTATATATACAATCTTACTTGCCAGTCATTAAATGTCTCCTATAGTGTCACAATGTAGTGGGAAGACAGAGTCGCACAATAATGTAACCCATTACTAAATGAAAATCAGATTACGGACACATAGATAACGATGCAAACATCAGTGATGAAAGGTGGAAGAAACAATCTTATTGAAAAGCTTATTGATTGCTCAATATCTGGTGAAAATGTATCACATTGCTAGGAGGAAAATAGGGTAAAAAAGAAAACATTTACTGTGTCAAATGAAACATCATAGAAACAAAGAATGAGTTGTACTTATCTGACCCAAAAAAAGCTTAATATCAGTACAGTGACCCAACATAATGCCTGGTCCCTGAATGATACCGGTATTTAACAATTCAATGTCTATATTGGCACTAAAATCCTCCGAAACTGATCACTCTAAGGTGACAGCTGACCTCTACCAGGGTCTGCATTTCCCCAAAAGACCTATGAAACCATCTCATAGAAATAATATATAATCATCAAACTTAAGTAATTGCATTTATAAGCAGTAAAAATTCTAGTTACCGCACACGAAGATCCATTCATGTATTACAGAGTGACAAGCGCAACAAATAAAAAGCCCAAATCCCTAGAAACAACAGCATGGGCCTTTAACTGTGACCACCATCAAAGGATGAATCTGGTGAACAATCAATAGACTGATGTGCCAATGGCAGTGATCAGGCACTCTATTTGTTACATCTATCTGTGATGTGACACATATACCCAAGGATTTACTGCTGGTATAAATTGCTTTCTGACTCCAGGACATGATGGTGTGGTAGTATTTCATGCCAAAGAGCCATTCCGAAAGTCCAATAATAAAGGATGTTGTTTAGTATATATACATTTGTACAAGATAATCATTGTCTTGTGTGTGCTATCAGTGCTGGGAGACAAGGATGGGTGTCATTAGATTTGAGAGATGCATCATCCCATGTCTTTAAAGAGTTCACTAGCCAAGCATGTCTGTGTGTTGTCACTATCGGTCTGTGTTAATAGGTGTAACAGTGGGTTAGATGAAGTCTCCAAGAGTCATGGTCTGCTGACTGAGTATAGGAATTCCTGATCCTGGATCTGAGGGTTGTAGATTCAAAGCTAGCTGCAGTCAGATTCTCTACTGACCTTCTCAAGTCCTGATCCTTCCCAGAAATTGTCATGAGAGATTCAAGTATTTGAACAAGGATTTGAAGAAGTCCGGTAAGGGCGCAGTCTCAATGTTAGATGATTTGACAGCTATTTCAAAGAATAACATATTGTCATCAATATCATACCAACCTAGCTCGCTCTCTCTCTCTCTCTCTCTCTCTCTCTCTCTCTAACACACACCTTCTCTCCTTTATGGCACTGTGAGTCAATAAATATAGTTATACAATGAAATACATGTACTTAAATTGTTTTATTATTAAATTTGGTTTTTTAAAAAAATTTTTTTTAACTTAGATTAAATTTTATAATATTAAGGTAATTTTCCTTATCAGCTCTGTATAACATAGCCTTAAAAAAAAATAAACAGCTTGTGATTTTTGTGTGATCAATAGGAGCTTAAATTTGAAGGACACAAATATTAGGCTTTAAAATAAATTTTCTAGTTGAAGCTTTTTTGAGTTGATATTTATTTCATTACAAATATTTTTTTACAGAACTATGCAAGTGCTAGATTTTCTAAAGACATACATTTATAACCTCCGATTCAATTATCTGTTTCATACAAATAAACATCCCTTACAATGAAAAGTCAACAGACACAATGTTATAAGAAGCGAAATTAATGACATTAACCAATCAGAGACTTACAATGTTTTGCCAGCATCCTCCCGATATTGCCTGAGAACAGTCGGGTTATAAATAAACAGTAGCTGTGTGAGACCACTACCAATTATCACAGCCAGCGGTGTGATCACAAATACAATCTGGTATGCATCATTAACAGTGTGAGACCTTCTGCATAATCGACTTATCCCATTAACCAAGTGAAACAATCTCCCTAAATACTTGTTAAATCTTCCAGATAGACCTCATTATATAAACTCTTTTCCCAGGGAGGTAAAAAAGAAAGCATCCTCCACTTCCTGTTGTTTGACTTCCCCTCCAGCCTCCCTTGTCAACCTACAGCTTACCCTAAGTATGCGTGTTGCGTGCATATCACTTTCTTACATCTCCATATTTGCATACAGGCTATGTTTAGTTATAAATATTAACGACAAATGGGGACCTCTAGTCCACCCATGGGCATTGCGCAGACATATGATGGCACGATACAACCTATCTCTCTATCTAAATGTCCTTCACTGGCTTTCCCCTCCAGTGACGGAATTCGTTAATTCATCACTTACAAAAAAGCTGAAGACAAAACCTCATAAAATGAGGATGACTAATTTAAATAAGAATTACTGTTAAGACTTAAATAATTAACACAGACATGCGATACGAGATACAAAGCAGGAACTGTTTTTTCCCCCTGGGAGAAATTGAGACCAGTTCAGTAAGTTCAATCACTGACTTTACCCTTTAAGATTCTCTACAAAAATTAAAAGAAAAGGTAATTTTGCTAAGAATCAGAAAGGTACAAAATAAGAATCCTATGAATAAATTATTTAGCACAGAAATCTTAAAGATACTTGTACCCACAGTAAGCCTTTACAGTAAGATGCAATTTCTACACATTGATTTACTTCATTACCACATAAGATTCCTAAGGAAAACAGACCTAAGGTGTCAAAATAAAACCAGATCAGCCTGCATTGTATATTGCATATAAAGGCCTAACACGGTATACTGCATGTATATAAGGCCTAACATGGTATACTGCATGTATATAAGGCCTAACATGGTATACTGCATGTATATAAGGCCTAACATGGTATACTGCATGTATATAAGGCCTAACACGGTATACTGCATGTATATAAGGCCTAACATGGTATACTGCATGTATATAAGGCCTAACACGGTATACTGCATGTATATAAGGCCTAACATGGTATACTGCATGTATATAAGGCCTAACATGGTATACTGCATGTATATAAGGCCTTACATGGTATACTGCATGTATATAAGGCCTTACATGGTATACTGCATGTATATAAGGCCTTACATGGTATACTGCATGTATATAAGGCCTTACATGGTATACTGCATGTATATAAGGCCTTACATGGTATACTGCATGTATATAAGGCCTTACATGGTATACTGCATGTATATAAGGCCTAACACGGTATACTGCATGTATATAAGGCCTTACATGGTATACTGCATGTATATAAGGCCTTACATGGTATACTGCATGTATATAAGGCCTTACATGGTATACTGCATGTATATAAGGCCTTACACGGTATACTGCATGTATATAAGGCCTAACACGGTATACTGCATGTATATAAGGCCTTACATGGTATACTGCATGTATATAAGGCCTTACATGGTATACTGCATGTATATAAGGCCTTACACGGTATACTGCATGTATATAAGGCCTTACATGGTATACTGCATGTATATAAGGCCTTACACGGTATACTGCATGTATATAAGGCCTTACATGGTATACTGCATGTATATAAGGCCTAACACGGTATACTGCATGTATATAAGGCCTTACACGGTATACTGCATGTATATAAGGCCTTACACGGTATACTGCATGTATATAAGGCCTTACACGGTATACTGCATGTATATAAGGCCTTACATGGTATACTGCATGTATATAAGGCCTTACACGGTATACTGCATGTATATAAGGCCTTACACGGTATACTGCATGTATATAAGGCCTTACATGGTATACTGCATGTATATAAGGCCTAACATGGTATACTGCATGTATATAAGGCCTAACACGGTATACTGCATGTGTATAAGGCCTAACACGGTATACTGCATGTATATAAGGCCTAACATGGTATACTGCATGTATATAAGGCCTAACACGGGATACTGCATGTATATAAGGCCTAACACCGTATACTGCATGTATATAAGGCCTAACATGGTATACTGTATACTATATAAAGTCTAACAGTATATTGTATGTATATAAGGTTGACAAATGGTGTGTGTACCATCATGTCCCAATTTCCCATAATTTTACACTGTATTTACCAGTGCCAGCCTTCCTCTTCAGAACCTACATTATCTGACCATGTACATAGCAAGCAATCTATCGGATATCTTCACAGCCCAAGGTTCCATGCAGTTCTATTCTGGGACATGATCATCTACGCTCACTATCATTCTAATGAATGTCTGTGGCACATGAGCTGGAACAGGGCCGGGATATTGATGAACTCAAACCCATTTGTTGGTCATAAACATACTATATTACACAATACCATATACAGTATTATGATATATAGTGGAAATTAACAAATGTGATGGCAATGACAACAACTTCATGAACAGAACCAAAAACAAACCCTAAAGGAATCTTACAGTGAGCAGACTTGTCAACTTAAAATCATTCTTATTGCCTCTACAATATTGACATAGCGGGAAATGGTAGCTGATCATTTTATTTTCCTTTATTAGTATGAGATACTGTATCAGACCTAATGGTCAATACCTAGAACCACGATCTGATCAGTCAACAGTTTACACTGGACACTATGTCATTTTCTGACCATTATCCCTTCAACAGTGCTATCGAACATTAGCCTTTCACACTTTGATAAACTGTTTGGCCAATATAATAATGGTCCAAAAACCATTTGGAGGCACATAGCCACGTGCCAAGTGCAAACAAAACACGGTAATTTCTCAGGCTGTGAAGTGGCCGTCAATCCAAGCTTGCCGTTTTTGACACTGTTTGTGAAACTGTTGCCACAAAAGAGTTAAGTATTTACAAACAGGAGACCAAATCTTTGTATCAGTGCCTTAATTAGGGAGCTGCAGCGCTAGCCTATATTGATTGACGGGTGTTTAACCGATAATTACGCACAATTACTGTCCTACTGTCCGCAGCCATGGTGGTGTACTATGGACCCGCCAGCCAACCTGTGAAATAGTGCCAAAATAGTCCGCCACACTTTGTCCTTCAAGTGACAAATACAAACTCATTAGGGGCCCATTAGGCTATTCCAATTTATGATGGCTGTGTCAATTAGCGCGATAAACATGACTGGGTCTCTCACACCATGTTTGATGAGACCCTCTCATACACACTTCGGTTGAATTTACTGACACACTCTCCAATAAACTGTAACAATTCCTCTATAGTTGCAGCCAATTTATTTATTTACTTTTACATAACATGTTTATCTTTTTCAAGAGCCATTTTAAACCATTCTGTTATTGGCTTGCTTGTCATTTCAAGACCACACATAATGTCAAGCTCCATAGGGTCCTTTGATAAAACTTGTAAGAAAAAATGGTCATATAACCAGTCTTGTTTGACTCGTATAATAAGGCTTTATAATACTTGGACATTATGCTAAAGATAAAATTGATTCCAGAAACTTTCCCTCAAACTTGTCAGAAAAAAGCTTGTCATATAACCAGGCTCGTTTGACACATATAAGATGGCTGGGAATCTTTGTTTAAGAAATAACTGGTTGCAGAAACTTTGCATAATTATCTACTTTCAGGAGAAAACTCATATATTTTCAAATAAATGAAGTTTATTCACCCTGTATGTTAACAGAATCCTTGTTACATTCTAATTACAAATTCTTCTGTAATTCTGTTCATTGTACTGAAATGTGGGAAAAAAGTGTTTACTGTGTCTAATAAACTGATAGAGAGGGAGCTTTGTTTCAAGTCGAGGGTGTACAAACAAAAGATTACGGATTATTTCAGGCAGAATCTCTCTTGTGAACAATGTAAATGTCTATATGGTTCATCTGGGAGAGTAATTCATTTGATGTGCACGCAATAACAACATCAAAGTCTTGACAAATTAAGAGAACAACACTTGAATCTTAAAAGCTCAGCAGAAATCAGAGAGAAAACAGTATGCAAATTATCATACATGATATACACTCCTGATGCTATCCATTATATCGCTGGAATACAATGTGATTTATATGCATCGCTTATGTACCGGTGGATAATGCACACATTGGAATTGCGCTGACAATGAGATTAAACCAGCTGAAGAAATTTCAAACTGCAATTATTTGTGTGTGTTTTTCTCTGCATTAAATTTTAGATTTGCAAATTTCAACGTGTATCTCTTATGATACAGTGAAGAGTATAATACATACACACTTTTATCTTTTGACTACATTTGCATTGCTGTTGATTTTTATATTTATTGAAATTGTATGATAAAATATACTTTTTTATAATTCCAGGTTACATTCAATAGCATCTAGAATAAAAATTGTATAAAGTTAACTTTTTTTGTATTTTTCTTTCTTGTAAAACACTAGCCTCTTTCCCAGGAGTACATTTTTTAAAACTGTTTCTAACCCGACAATTAAACTAAAGAACAAAAAATTCTGGCACATAAAATTACTTTTTCAGTAATAACTAACATAGAAACAATATCTAACAATTTTTACCCAAGTTCTTTATAACTGTGCAAGAATCAAGTACGGCATTCAGGAATTCAACCTCAGCAAGAACTGAACCTTCAACCTTCAGGCCCCTTATCACCGGCTCTACATAAACCTGGACCACACCACCCTTCTATATATATTTAGCAATCAAACTAGAATAACAGATAACACAGAAAAGTTAATTGAGTGAAAAGGACAGCAGCATCAGGACCTGAAATAATGATAAGTCCTAGCAATTTCTAGTTTTGATCTCACTGACATTATCCTCTGGGTAATCCCAGGTCCCAGGTAATCAACACAGCAGGTGTGCCTCTAATTGACCGTGATGCAGGGTGTTCCCTCACAGAGAGGCCTGGTGTTCCTGACAATCGAATGGGATTGCTGCTTTATCAGGATTCACTTTTATCAAACCACTCTATAACCATCATCTTTCTTTTTTATTTCTATGTCGAGTTTAACCCTTTCCCTCATATAGATTCATTTTGATGCACTCAATAGGTACCACATAAAGCCTGATCTGCAGAAAACCACAGTTAAACCTTACCAAATTTAATTATAAAGTCCTCATTTCCAGACCACTGAGGAGCAGCGAACAGCATAAAACCTGATCAGCCTGTGAGTTACTCGCAGGCTGATCTGGTTTTATGTTGTTCGCATAGGTCTTTTCATGGTTTCCTTTATGAGGAAAAGGGTTAAAGCTACTCTTCCACAATTTTTGTTTTTTTCAAATCTGTAACTTAGCATAAACCTCTCACTAATAACAAAGTACCTGAAGCAAAGGCATTGTCTAACTTGCATGAAAGACTATCATTACAAACCTTAATAGTCATTTATCTTATATTTTGACCTTTTCCCAATACCAAATCAGAAAAATATGCAACTAAAGACAACTTCCAGGATAGACAGGGAGACTTAGTTCTACTTTAACCCTTTCCCTCATATAGACTCATTTTGACGCACTCAATAGGTATCACATAAAGCCTGATCTGCAGAAAACCACAGTTAAACCTTACCAAATTTAATTATAAAGTCCTCATTTCCAGACCATGCACTGAGGAGCAGCAAACAGCATAAAACCTGATCAGCCTGCGAGTTACTCGCAGGCTGATCTGGTTTTATGTTGTTCGCATAGGTCTTTTCATGGTTTCCTCTATGAGAGAAAGGGTTAATGGACTTGGACTTAAATGTTCATTTATTTTTATTTTCCTATTTATTACACATTGAGTTGAAACATGAAAAATAGGCATGTACAGCATTTATTCTAAATCAGATGAAGCAATGAAAATATCCCATGAGATATATAAGGTACTCAATACTGTATCCTATTTGTAACAGGGTCAATAACTCCGGCTTCCAGTGACAGGGGAATTAAAACATGAAATTAACAAGATACACAAGACAAAAACCACAAGTGGGATAGGTTCTCTTGAAATCCTAAAATCCAATACAAATCACACCACACTTGGATGTAATTAAAGTGTCTATTATTTTAAAGATTTTTTTAAAAGTTCCTGATTACAAAAAATCCCCATTTCTGCATCTGGAAATGACATACATAACGCATTGTTTATACATCTCGATTTCAGCAGAGTAGAGCGCAGCCGCAGCATCCGACTTCATAATGAATCTTACCGTGATGACAGTTTGATTTTCAAAACTACAAGGTTTTTAATTTCCCCAACTGTTACGGAATCTCTCCACTGGGAGACGCGACCAATCTCTCTGCTTCTAATCAGACTAATTTCCAGTGAGCAAGTGGGCTGTGTCAGTGCCTGTAGAGTTCTGCCTTTGACAGACTTTCGGTTTGTATTTATGAAACAATTAAGTTGAAAAATGTAGGTCTCTTTTTAGACCTGTGTGGCTATATTTTACTTTAAAGTGATTTTAGCATTGTGTTGATTTTATTTGGAACCTGCAAATGAAAAAAAAAATGTAAAAGAAATATTTCTGTTTGAAAATATCTTGAGCATTTTAGAAAAAACATTATTCTTAAGTTCTGTTTTTTTTTTTTTCATGAATGACTGTTTGCCTTTAGAACTTTTAGCCTAACATATAGGAAATAATGCCTGTTATACTAGTATGACAGTTAGTTTTACAACTTTTCTTTTTAAAAAGCCTGACAGAGATGATAGAACATCTATTGTGTGTCCAAAATGGCTCCCCTTTTCTGTCAGGCATTTTTTTGTCAACCTTTCACCTACATTATGTCAAATTTTGAAATGAAACAGAACATCTTATTAAAGAAGGGATTTAATTATGAACACCATTATCGTAATTTCTTATAATATATTACACCTTTTTATCTATAATACAAGATCAATTCCAATGTAAGATAGTTTTTGTACAAGTAAAACAAAAAGAAACAGCAACATTGCCTTTGTATTCTCTGAAGGATCCTCCAGTTCAATCATCTGTAATTATTCAACACCAAACTGTAAAATACTTTCACAGTGTTCATTTGGAAGAGTTTAACTGCAAACCATGCAAACCAGATTTCCCTAATTTGGTACCTTGCATCTGAACAATGCACTGAACAACATGGCAATAATCAGAGACAATCCAAGAGTACCCTCCCACCTCATTTTGTTTGTGGTAGACACTGACTATATTGTACATGACTTAATTAGGTTAAGAAAGACGGCACTTATCTTCCTGGTTTCCTTCAATTAGATTTATTCCTGGGGTAATAAACTTAGTCAAAAGACTTCTCTGATTGCTTATTCACGGCATCAGGAATGTAAATACCAAAAGAAACTCCAGCACTCTTCCTGAGGTCTATAAAACATTTACATCAGATCTTAACTTATGTAAGACTTTATTGCATTCTCTTAAATATTTCTTTCCTGTCCTTACACTCTATTCCTTTCCATACCCTACTTTCTGTCAGTATTAGCTCTTTCTGCTTTATTTTCACTCTTTCTGCTATTTTATGAGGTGCATGCCTGGCTGCAGTTAAATGACACAATTACAGGTCAACAGGTGCCTGATTCATAAGAAAGACTGCACACCATGCTTCTATAAATACTATCTGAACTCCTCAATTGACATTCTAACCACTTGCAGTAAGATAGTTTCTGTCTACCTATAGCCAACACAGGTAAACTTTCACATTAAGGAAGAACTTCAGTACTGTAATTATTAAAAGTAAAAGCAGTGCAGCTGCCACTTGTGCTTAGCAGCCAACCTGAGGTTAAAGACCATCTTGAAGATTCCTATACTGACAGTCTATTATATATTTAATAACATTTAGCAACCATCCTGGCGCAGTGGTCATATTCTTCTGTTTCTTATACTGGCCATTCAAGACATCAGGTTTGACAGTATTCATATATTGACGTATTTTCCATCGATGATTAATGTTAAACCATTTATGCATAAATTTGACAATGGTTATTAGAAATTTCATGGAGAAAAAAAATGAAGTGAAGATAAATTTTAGTTATTTCGATATTGTAAAACACCCGTCATTTCATCAACTGAAAAAAAACTTGAACTTCAAATACTTGCTAATGGAAAACAAAATTCTAAAAAGCTTCTGCAAAGTAAAGAACTTTTTTGACTGGAAGAAGAGCTGAAATTCAAGATCAACATGATAATTACAGCAAAACCCCCATTTCTCCAGATTTGATTTCAGTGCTAGTTTTATGACAAAACATTGAAAAAAGCGAAAAGGAAACATTCCTCATTGATTAACAAAAAGCATTGGGAAAGTTAAAAAAAAAAAAGCCATTCTTTTGTCCTTTTCGCTCAGCTGTCACTTTTTAAATTGAAAACATAATGGTGCTACTAGGATCTCCCATTCAACTTGTTAAACATTATGCGCATGTCAATCACGGTCAAATGACCATGACCCCTACAAATCAAGCCTCTGAGTGACATAGCTGCCCATGATAAGGAAGTGTAATGATGCAGAGACAGGTAACAAAACAGGGACCCCATAATTTTGGGGCTCACACTCCATGACTCTCACACAATGGAGATATCACCAGTCAGGGGCCAGACAAGGTCACAATCTTGTTTAAAAAAATAAAGAATTTCTGAACTGGCAATTACAAATTCCACACTAGACATGATCTATTACATATTTTGCTCCCTTTCTATAACTGCTGAAGACCTTGGAATCTTTTGTTTAAATAATTTACTTCCTGTAGAGTTATTAAAGCCAGTATTCACTGAAGTGTCTAAATTGGGTAATTTGAGTTTATTTTATTGAAAAGCTGTGGAAAACATTGGCCAAATGAATAAACCCTCCAAGCCATAGAACTCAAGTCAATACTGGAATAAAGTAAGTGAAGAGTAATGCAGAGACACGAGGGTATTGAGAAGAGTTGCCAGAACATGGATAAAGAAATCAGGGGGCAATAAATGAAACTCAAGACCATCTACATCCTGCCATCACCATGCATCATATAGACTCTGCATGCCAAAGTTTAGAAAACCACCATTTCCTAAATCTTCATGACCTTTGCCCCAAATACCAATCAAAAACTCTATTATTTACGTACATGTGAAAGTCCCTAGCCACCAATATAATCAATAAGTGATATTAGGTCTTGATGAAAATCAAACTACTGTTTTGAGATTGGGGAGACTATGAAAGAAAACGGGACACAATCAGTTTTGAACCCACAACCCTTGGACCCACAAGCTTACTTCAAGTTAATGTCTCGGCCACATCCCATTGAACCATACTGCTTTACAATGGAGCCAGCGAGACAGACAAGATACAGGGATGTTCCAGTCTTACAACGAACTGAATAAAACATAGCAGCAATTTTTCATCAATCACCGTTTGGCTACTGACAGGACTTGCTACACCACAGGGAGGTCACCTGTCTCGGAGCCCTGGCAGACAAGCATGTTTAAGTAACCCTGGATACCAGACACCTTCTAACCAACAGCTCCTCCAGACACATCATTGCCGCACGTGTCTAGATCTGATCCTATCATGTCCACTGCCTTAACTGTTAAAATAATGTAGTTATGGCTAGAGATAAAATAATTCTAAAATGACAAGCAATTTGGCTCACCATTATTTGGTTAAAGAAGTTCCAAAACTAAAACACAATGCATTCTTAATAATGACAGATTACAGAGTTTTATTTATAATGACCATCGCAAAAATAAAGCTTATTTCACCTGACTTTCTAATTAAGGCCTGTATATAGGATGTAGGTAGTGGCTGAATTCAAAAACTTTAAACTAACCTAGAGATTACTGAAAATGATTGAAATCATGCATGATTCACATTTTAAAATTCTCAATTACTGAAACTAAACAAACAAAAATCAAGCAATCAGTACCTTAAAACTAGTCTTTTGAAACCCTATAGAGGCTTTCTCCACAACAAATAAACTCCATTTCTAAAAATGATTATGAATACCAAAACCAACTTTCAATCTGGTTTTTTAACCTTTTTGTAAAAGTTGACCAAATGATGTTTACTTTACACTGGTAAACACACAAATCAAAATCAAATTTTGGTAACAATTATTAAATTTGAAAAAAGAAAGCTAAAGAACCTCATTTCTTTTCATTAAAACACAAATATTTTTCTCTGTGGAACTAATTCTGTTAATATTTCATTTCCTTTCTCTCTTCCTTCTGATGCCATTTCACAAACAAAAATAAATATTTACATTTCTGAATATAAAAATATGATTTCTATTATGTGAAGATGATGGAGGGGTAATTGGTTTTTAATTATTTCAAAAATCACTATTTCAGGGGAAGCTTGAAATTGAAATTACATGTTGAGAAATCATTACTAGTCTTTAATACATGAGATCACCCGCCTTGGTCGCAACACTGACTGGTTCACTTGTTTACATAAGGAATAACATAGACTGTGGACATGTTTTTTTCTTGTATGATTACATTTTTACAAACGACATTAATTTAAGATATGCAGTGATTGAGTCACACAGGACATCTTTGTCAATAATGTTTGCCTCAAACTTGTCACCAGCATGTCTAGCACAACCTGGGTGGTGGCTTAGTAACAAAACTTTGCCCAATTAGAATATGTTTGTTCAATGGATATGCTCCATTTTTGTTGAGAAAATCTAAACCCAAACTTCAACCACTGTTCATTCACGACTAGTTCAACCAGTCACTCTCAGTATCAAACAAAGCCATCCACTTTTTTGTGTAAATTGGATCAATCATGATCATATTATTTCCCAGCAAATCTATTGAATTTGAGGAAAATTTTGAAAATCAAGGAAAATCTTGGCCAAACTTAACTTTCAAGGGAAATTCTTCAATTTGTCATGAAATTGATCTCAATCTGAAAATGAATACTAAATACAATACATTCTGTAGTAGAGGTATATATATATTGCCATAGAGCTAGCTTTTGTGGCAATGTGGTAGAGCATCCGATTTGCAAACAGAAAGCCCTGAGTTCAATTCCAGCTTGTGGCAGTAGGATTTTACTTGGTTACGTTTGGCACCCAACGTAAGTAGCTCACAGTTACAGAAGGGATTGCAACTTTAGAAAGTCCCACAGACACTCATACTCCAGGAATCTGAGGACAGATTCTTGAAAGGAGGGGATGTATGTATTAGAGGTATAAAATCTTGCCATAAAGCTAGCTTTTGTGGCGACCTGGTAGAGCATCTGATTTGCATACTGAAGGTGCCGAGTTCGATTCCAGTAGGATTTACTTGGATTACAATTCCAAAAAAGCAGTGTCCATATAGAGACTCAAGATTGGCAAAGTACTTTTTCCATTTTATTCTTATCACAATTTTCATTCTTAAAATAAAATTTGAGATAAATATTATAAAAAGATAACAATTCATCTTAATCTAAACTTTTCTAAACAAAACATAAAAAGATCATTCAGTGCTTGTTTTTATTATGTCTTTATATTCTCCATCCATGTTTGTATAATTGCAACTATTACATCTAATAGGGAGGATTATCTCCCAGTGGAATGCCCTTTACATTTAATCTTCAGCCCATGTTTACCTCTGAGAGACTTCAATTAATGTCACCATGCAGCTTTGCAGCAATCAGACCCATTCTGTGGTTCATTATACAGAAACTTCAAGCCTTAAAATCACACAAAAAGTTCTTGCTCTTTCCATCTAAAACACCTAAGAGTCATAACTTTCCTTCTGCACCTCCTCTAAAACATTTGCCTTGACTTTTAAACATGTGAAAGTGAAATCCAATTACATTAGCTAAATGAAGCGAGAAATGTTTATTTTGCAAAGTTTGTATGTAAACACTAAAAGTAGCTGTTTTCAGGAAGCACCATGACAATATTTACATAGGTTCACCCAAAAAAGTGTTGGCCTACATGTGTATCTCATCAAAGAAGTACCACAGAGCTAAGGAATATCAATTAGGAAGATCTGTTAAGAGTTTCTAAGTTACGTGAACACTCAAACTCCATGACAAGTCGACAAAATAAAAACATGCAAAAAATGAATTCCTGGGAAATGAGGTGCCTAAAAGTTTTATGCCAATTTGCCATTTTGTCATGACAAAGCATTTAAATCATTTTCCGGAGCCAAAACAAACAGTCCCTGCTATTCAGGAATGAGATGGACCACGGAGCTCCATTAATAAAATGGCCGCTACGAGCACCTAATTAGCAGACCAGTTAAAACATCCAGGCAGAAAATTCATGGTTCAATGGCAAAACAAATCAGGGATGGTTAATGTCTTAAATGGGTCTTGTCACACTCCTGGATGCAAGTCTTAAAT
Source organism: Solen grandis (assembly GCA_021229015.1). Taxonomy (NCBI): domain Eukaryota; kingdom Metazoa; phylum Mollusca; class Bivalvia; order Adapedonta; family Solenidae; genus Solen; species Solen grandis. The sequence goes on along the minus strand of CM037792.1, from coordinate 1,913,285 downwards.
GTTGCTCACATAGGACCCATTGTACAAACAATATTGCTTTCGTTAATGAATCTAGTCAATTATTGTTAACATATGAGTTCAGGGTGACTAGCGACACTGCTGGAAAATGAATTGATGGTCAAATGTGCAACCATTTAGAGATTTTTCTTTTTAGGATGACAGACATTTTTTAATACCATTTAGAACTCTTTTTTTTTCATTTGAAAAATACTTTTTCAATGAGTTAGAATGGCTCTGTGAACAAAACTGTGCTTAAAAATAAACTGGCATGAACCTTAATGGAATGAGAAACAAGCATTTCGGAGATGACAAATGCAAAAACAGAAGGTACTTTTGAAATCAACCCTTCACCACCATGAGAGAGCTTTTCAGGAAATTACAGTACAGTACATGATGATCATGTTTTATAATGTCAGTCAGTTACCAATCAATCAGTAATACAGTGCATTTCATTTACAACACATTCCATTATTTTTATATCGGCCTACTACCTCAATATATAATCAATATAGCATGTCATTTCATTGACCACTACAGTATCGCTATTTAAAGATAAAAATAGCCACCAGTCACGTGACTAGACCGTATATATACCCAAAACGCAGGGGCCAAACTTATAGAATTTAAAGAGGTATGTTGTCTCAGCATAAAGCACATACATAAATATGTCATTCCAATAATGCCCCCCATCCGTCACAACAAATGCTAGGATGGGGGTCCATTATAATGCAAATACCAGTATAACATGGGCCCCAAATTATCAATTTCTTTATTAATTCATAGTTTATTCTTTTTACAAGTGACTTTTGATCTACATAAGAAATTCATGACTTTGTACTCAAAGTTAAATAAAATTCTGTGTTGTTAATGTTGTCATAGAATTGAGTTCAATACAACATGGTCACCAGGTTTGGACCATGAAACAGCTTTGTAATGGATCTGCAGTATACTGTTTATCTGTTCTGCCTGAGAATTAACTTGACGCCAAAAAGGTATATCCTTGCCCTGAATCTTTGTCTAAGATTGTTATGCAAAGTTGCACATGCATTTATTTGTCAAAGCTTTGGTCAGCTTTTCATTGATTAAACCAATATGCATATTCATTTTGTGTTGGGTTTTGCATCATCTGAACTGCTTTCTGCTCATTTACTCAGTTTTAATTTGGGATAAAAATGTAACATATGAAAGACAAAGGTTAAACTATTTGAGGCAAAAAATATCAATATTATCAGCATGATAGATATTGTAAATGATGCTTGCAAAACTTCATGGACATTACTCAATGAGGGACTGGCCATGAAAAATATTGGAAAAAGATGAATTCACATTAATATAAACACGCAGTAACATATCACATGGATGATGCTTAACCGACTACAAATCATTATCCAGAAAAAAACCAAATAGAATGGAAATAAATTTAGAAAGGAGACTGCAGTACAAGGAATGTTTGTAAAACCATATTTCAAATTATTACAAAGAGCAATATATTTGAAACACTTCCCTGTTTTGATAATAAAAATCTATGAACCTTCACAGATATAGCATCTGGTAAATGGAAGCTCGAGATTCTAGCCAAATCTACTGCAAACCTCATTTCACGGGACATTAACATCTGAAGATATAAGACTCTGATCTACAGACACACCTTGTTTAAACTTACCTCATTTATATTGTTATCCCCAAATACTGAGTTATTTGAAAAACTAATCTCGTGTTCCCGAAGTCCATCTAGGTCATCTTCAAATGAAAAACTGACTTCTTTTTTCTTTTTTGCAGCTTCTATTTTATCATATGGCCGTGCCATAACTGTTCCATTTTGATTATTTTCTTTGGAATCTGCCATGTTATTGGGAAGCTTGTTAATTTGTATGGTTTGACTCTTCATTCGGTCTCTGTCAAACTTCCGGATCACACAGATCACCACTATGATGGCTGTCGACAAAAAGAAAGTGAGCAAAGAAACAACAACAGCTATGGCAATATTACTGTTGGATCCCGAACCTTCAAGAGGCTCAGCCATTGTTTTATTACTGAACACTATGATTACCTGTAATTCACAGCGTTCTGAATGTTGCGGTATTCCACCATCCTGCACTGCTATTATCAGATTAAAATACCTTTCCTCGCCTTCTTGCACTCTATATCGCTTAGCCATGGTCAGAACCCCGGTTTTCACATTCAGATCAAACACATTTTCAGAATTGCCATGCTCTATTATATAAGTCAATTTCTTATTTAATCCATCATCCTGATCATATGCTTCTATCTGAGTCACATAACTCCCTTTCATCAACATGTGTGGAATGATCACTGTTTTGTTGTCCGGCCTTGGGAATTTGATCTCCGGTTTCTCATCATTGTCATCAATAACACTTATGATAACTCTAGCACTGCTTGTTAGTTTTGGAGAACCTTTGTCTATGGCAATAACAGTGAACACATACCGGCTTTTTGCCTCCCTGTCTAATTCTCTTGTGTTTTTAATTGTTCCATCGGGAAGCAAGAGGAAGGGAAGATCAGGTTCTGCAGTGTTGGGAATTGCATATGTGAAAACCCCATTGTCATACTGATCAGCATCAGTTGCTGTCAAAATATCAACAACAGTTCCAGCTGGCTGATTCTCCTTGATATAAAACTCGAATGTAGAACTGGAAAACTTTGGTGGATTATCATTCCTGTCCCTTATTCTCACCATTACACTTGCATTACCAACTAAAGGAGGGTCCCCTGAATCCATGGCATACACTTTGAAGGTCCAAATTGTTTTGTTTTCTCTGTCAAACACCTCTTTAGCTCTGATTATGCCATACACAGGATCGATTCGAAAATAGTCAGTTATAAAGCTATCAAGGTAATAGTGCACCTTTCCATTCTTTCCCAAGTCCTTATCACTAGCAGCCACTGTTAATACAACATTTGAGACATCATTATTCTCATACATATCTTGAATATAATTCTTATCTGAAAATTCTGGGGGGTTATCATTTTCATCAGTCACTCTCACAAGGAAACTCTCAGTAGCACTGAGACTTGGCTTCCCATCATCTCGGCAGGTTATCTTTACTGTATGCATATCTTGCCTTTCTCTGTCAAGTTCTCCTTTCACAACAACCTTGAACCCTTTGTTAGATAAACTTTCTAGTTTGAATAGGTCACCATCCACACTACAGATGACAATGCCATTAGGGCCTGTATCAGGGTCCACAACATTTACATGGGCCACGAAGGTCCCTTTTCCAGAAAACTCTGAAACATCCTTAATATGACCATTGCCCGATGAAAGCAGGTTGATTGAAACCTCTGGTGGGTTATTGCCGGTGTCTTCAATATTCACATTAATCACTGCCTGATTGGCTGAGTACTTCTGCGGTGTTCCATTATCCATTGCCTCTACAATGATTTTATGGCTCTTGCCAGGCACATGGACTAAATTACCAATTACTTTCAGCACACCTGTGAACTGATTGATTGAAAACAAATTTTGTATCTCAGTAAGGTCTGGCTGGTGAGGACTGAATCGGAATAAGATTTCACCATTTTTACCTATGTCAGCATCTGTAGCCTGGACCTGCAGTATTCCAGTCCCTGGCTCTATACTTTCCTTCACTGAAATATCATATGACGTCTGTGACAACACTGGTGCATTGTCATTTTCATCCTCAATCGTAATATTTAATTTCATTGAGCCAAATCGGGCAGGCTTGCCACCATCCCATGCAATTATTGTACAATTGTAAAAATCTTTCTTTTCCCGATCTAATTTGCCATTCACAAAAAGTTTTGCAGTCAAACTTCCATCTAGTTTTCTATCAACTTTCAGTGAAAACATATCTTTGTTACCCACAAGTTCATAATACTGTATAGAGTTATTGGCACCTGTGTCCTCATCTTCGGCACTGTCAATCATATACATCATTCCATAAGCAGCTGATTCTGGAATTGGAATCACTTGGGTACCTTGTGGAAAGGTTGGAACATTGTCATTTATATCTAAAACATTAACACTCACGGAAATAATCTCAAACAATGAGCTGTCTTTTCGTTTTGATCGTGCAGCAATATCGAAAGTTAATACACACGAGGTTGGTACCCGGCATTCGGGCAGTGACTCCCTATCTATGACAACAGTGGTGTACAGGTAACCGGTCTCACCCTGGATACGCAGCATGGATGTAATAATCGTCTGCTGCAAGAAACTGAACAGCAGGCTCCCCCGATCTTCTGGTAGCACCGATTCCATAAACCCCGGAGCTGACGAAACGTTCCCGACATATGACTCCAGTGCGGCCCCCTCTGTTATATTAAGGGACAAATGGAAGTTCTGTGCAGTGCATCCAGGCAGTGTTAGCAGCAACTGAATCAACAATGCTGCTTGCACTAATAATTTGTACTGTCTTAAACCAAGTACCTGAGCCATACTCTCCATGTTGAGTTTTACTTCTACAAATCACTCTTATGTGTCACAGCCACTTATATACTGAATGTCTCCAGCATTCCCGACCTCATCTCATCCTGAAAATAGAAAACAAGGACCAATTTTAATGGAGCTGTACAGATTACACAGTTTCCAATCCCCAATCTGTAATTAGGTAATTAATTTCATCTACAATATATAGACGCTCTTAGGAATAATTCACAACTCCTGCTTTGGAGCTTAGCTAAAAAGTTCAATAAAGGTTATTAGAAACTTTTTTAGTTGTCCAAAACATTATCAGGGAAGACGTATTATGTGTGGATCGCATTATTTTCTGAATGAATAAACTCATTTGTTTAGTGCTTACAACAAGAAAATAGCATGTCAAATTGTTCTCTCCTGAGTGTCGTGGAAGGATGACTATAAATTATTTTGACGTTTCTTCTGATAACTTCAAATTTGGATCTCACATTTGAAAAAAGAAGAAAATTCTTATCCAAGGTATCTGCTATATGGACTATAATGCAGATCCATTGGCAATATGCGGCATCAGAAAATATATCATAACAATTAACTACTTAAACAATCAATATTGTATTGAAATTAGTGTTTTGATGGTTCAGCACTGTGAGCTGGTCCCCGGTTTGAACTAGTTAAGTTATAACTGCTGGTCCCTGGTTTGAACCAATGAAATTATATCCACTGGTCCCCGGTTTCAACCATTGAAGTGAAATCCACTGGTCTGGATTTGAACCAGTGAAATGAGAATTAACAGACTGAATGAGTTCTGCTGAACTGCTGAACCAAGGAATGTACAAGTATTTCAGTCCCCAGTCTAAACCAATGATGTACATGTATCTCAATCTAGTGAGGTTTCATCTCGAATGAAAATATTGCAGAGTTACATTATGGTGTTTGTTGTCTTAAAATAATGCAGTCGTGCAGAGGAATATGTGTTAAGTTTATATTAATGCATCAGGGAAATTCACTTGAATTCAATTACTGACACAGTGTTTATATTACCTAGGGAAAACATCCGGAGTTTGCATCTGGTGCTTTTATCAAAAAGATTATAGAACATATTAGACTTACACAGTATTTTACATAAAAAATAACTGTTATTAATAAATGATTAAACAAAACTGACAAATCTTCATTTCATAAAGGAGAGCCTCTGTCAACCATATTTTATAAAATGAGCTAAGGGAATATATAAAGCAATTCTCCCATGAAATTACATAAAAACAAATTATATGATTCATGAACTGATCTTATATGACAAGAAAATTCACTGTAAATGCATTTAAAGAGAATACGCATGAATTTGACCATGCTTTTAACTATACCTCATAAAGAAATCTTACATAAATGTTAATACAGATTTAAGAGAGCAGTTTATGAAGTTATTACCAAAATAAATATCCATGCACTTAAGTAAATGTTCAATATCTCCCAGGACAATGAACTGAGAAACAACCCCCTATTGATTCCCAAGTTAACCCTTTCCCTCATATAGACTCATTTTGACACCCTCAATAGGTACCACATAAAGCCTGATCTGCAGAAAACCACAGTTAAACCTTACCAAATTTAATTACAAAATCCTCATTTCCAGACCACTGAGGAGCAGCGAACAGCATAAAATCTGATCAGCCTGTGAGTTACTCGCAGGCTGATCTGGTTTTATGTTGTTTGCATAGGTCTTTTCATTGTTTCCTCTATGAGGGAAAGGGTTAAAGCAACAAGGAAATCAGGAATTAAACAGTCTTAAAAAGAGTTGTTAAAATATAAACTTACAGCAGCAAATCATGTTTGAAATTCAAGAAATTTGAAACATACATGGCATTTGAAGGGTCCAAATATCACACCTTCCCTGCGAAATAGTCACACAGTTTTAATGAGTCTCCATTTAGCTATGTTCAAAAAAATGCCACAGAGAGTTTATTGGGGAGGCAAATATTGACAACCTCCCATAATACCTTTGTATCTAAACTCTGACAAAACATTCTACATGGACAAATAAAGGTTACATATCCATGCGAGACACACAAGCTTTCTTACAGACCTCAGATCAATGTTTATCACCCCAGAGTAAACAGGCTTTTCTCCCCTCATTGTGGGCCATTTAATGTTGAGCCAATCATAACTAGTAATATATTCTGCCAATAAATCATGGTGCGTTCCATTTCAGTTTCCAAACCCTGCAGGACAGGTTATAGAGGCCAGGAATGGTCACCTACTAGTATGCTTATCCCTAGTACAGAGTACCATTAGGACTTAAGTTTTTCTTTCAGTACAACCCTTTATTTCAAAAGTGAAAAAAATCCGTCAATCTTTTTAAACATTGATTTCTTTCAAAACAATTTCTTTCATTTATTTTTTCAACTTCAAAATGGATTTTATATTAAAACATGCTCGTCTAGACAACATAAATGTAAAACCATTTGGAGTGTAAACAGGTAGGAAATCAATGGCTACAATTTAGAAAAGCTTTAGAATGCTTACATGTCTGCAAAGAAAATATTAAATTGCTCAACTATTCTAAACTTACCATCATAAGGGTAGGAAATCAATCCATTGTTTTTTAAATGCAGTCTCAAAGAAAATCACTGAGAATTTCATATTAGATTGATAATGCATGGAAATACCAATTTCAACCAATTTTTGAAGTAAACATCTGAATTTGACAAAAAAATAATATCTCAAAAAAATAAATAAAAAAAGTTCAATGTTTCCTTGGAAATCACATTTTTGGCTAATTATCAATTATTATGAAGCTTGCTTCTTTAAATCAAACTGCCTGTTAAAGATGCGCTTGTGTAACAAATCACTAAGTCTTAACTTCCACAGAACTTCCTTGAATGAAATTAAGTAATAAATTTCTGTAATTTTACAAACAATCTTCAAATTTCCAATATAATAATCATGTACAACAAAAAAAGGTAATATAGCTATGATTTTATTGTTGAATCATGATAAAAATAGAAACAACGTTCAATCACAATAAAAATTAATTTCTACATCATTTTTTTGACTTGTTGCTTGGATTTGATATCCGAATAAATTTGAAAAGAAAAAAAAAAGACAAGAAAATAACAAGACAAGCTAAATTGCATCTGTGTATGAAAAAATCCTTGTTTTGTTCACTCATTAGCTTCCCTAAGCAGCGGTAAAAAGCTTGTTTCTCTCATTTGATGTTAATGACTGTTCTAAAAGCAACTTAGCAATCTGACTGAAAATATCTTCCTTAGGCATCCAAAAGCAGCTCCATGCTCCATGACCATTGTTATTGGATAAAAACCTAATAATGGTACAGAATTGCGGCAGCAAATGTCATACGGGAGACTTGAACAGTATGCCAGCATGGCTTCATTATAGCTTTACAATGATCGCGACTGGGGCACCTGCCACTTAAGTGAACGTTTTTCAAGTGGCAGTATTGAGTCAATTGACACAAGATGGACAGATCAAACTGTATTGGAATTCTCTGTGTTACATGGTATCGAAAATGTATTGAGAAGGTAAATTCTTGTTAACTAAATATGAAACCATAATAGCTTCCATCTTGGTATTTGAACAGAGACGGTCTCACTTTCAGAGTGATATTGAATTTAAACGGACCGCGTTTCCGAGGGATTATTACAGGGGTCATTTGTGGAAAAGATCTGCAAACACACAAATATTGCAAAATGTTAGTAACATAACAAAAGTTGTCCGTATCAAAAACAGTCGAACAAACACTTGACATCGCTGTTCAATACGTCTATCATTAAGCTTACAAAGACTCAGCTATGTCCACATTAGTGACACTTTCTCATAGAAAATAGTTCTCCTGGTAATTATTATCATACGGATCAATTTTAATGGAGCATTTTGTTACCCTCTATAGCAGTTTTACTATGCTATTTTTCCAGGTTTTTTTTTTTTTTTTTTTCTTTTTTTGTTTTTAACTTTATAATACAAATTCCAATAAATGCATATAACAGACATGTATCTATTTAGCTGAAGGCTTTCTGACAATGATGTGAGACAAGGCATAAGTGAACCCTTTCCCTCATAGAGGAAACAATGAAAAGACCTATGCGAACAGCATAAAACCAGATCAGCCTGCGAGTAACTTGCAGGCTGATCTGGTTTTATGCTGTTCGCTGCTCCTCAGTGGTCTGGTAATGAGGATTTTACAATTAAATTTGGTAAGGTTTGAGTTTGGCTTTCTGCAGATCAGGCTTTATGTGGTACCTATTGAGTGAGTCAAAATGAGTCTATATGAGGGAAAGGGTTAACTAGCAGACAGTGGCTGTAATAGTGACAGAGGAAGTTTGGTGGTCTGTTGAATGCAAACAATCTCTCTGTGAACCCCTTTGAGACTTAGTATGAACATAATGGACTGTTCAAGTTACCTTATATTGCATTATGTCTTACACAAATCTTCTATTATACTATTCCATGCATATTCTGCATACTGAGACACACCTCAGCCAAAATTTAATACATACTGCTGCACATTTTGGAAAACTTTCTTAGTATCATCTGTCCAAATATTATGCAAAATGGTTTTAAAATACTGTGACATACTTTTTACTCCAGCACTGATGAGTGTATATCTGCATGTCAGTTCCACAAGCTGAGTTACAAACACTTTTTAAGTTTCAATGACACACTAAAAACATCGATTGTCTTTCTAGAAAGTGACATAATTGTTTTGAGAGATTCAGAATACAAACATATCCCATTTTCCACACGTCAAGCACTTATATTAAGATTAACTGATATTTAAGGATAAGGACAAGCTGAGAATCATGCAAGAATGAAGCAAAACCTACAACTTGGACAAAGATGCATCTAACAGAAAAACTGAATTCTAAAAATACCTTCTGGGAAATGAATGAAGTTCATAAATACAGTTTAATGCAGCTGTTGAATGTGTTCCACAAGACAGATGAGTGGGGAATGACCTGGTTCCCGATACTGCAGAATATGCAGTAGATAACCCTGATAAAAATGAATACCACCAGTATTAGGGTTACAATCAGTTTTTGAAATTCAATTTTGTGAGTACACCACAAATTTTAGGGACTTTAAAACCTCTGCATAGGGTCAATGGGAAAGCTGAATGTGTCAAAAATAATGGTTGTGATAAACTAACATGGATACATCAGGTTCTCTCTGGCAGACTGTTATTAAATTGGAATAGAAATATTGCATCATGTTTAATGACGTTGACATTTCTAACAAAGACAACATCAACTTTGAGGGTCACAATCAAGTAATTCCAGTATTTGGTTTTACAAATTGCAGATTTCTCTCAGTCTAATCTGCGTTTTGAATAAATTCTGAACATATTTTAAAATTTAAAGGCTTATATACCCACTACCATAGGAATTCATGTCAGGTCTTTAGTTGATATTTTTAAGACATGTTGAATTCATTAATACAAGTCTTCAAGGGTCCAAACCTGGTTTTCACATACAATTTAATAATGCATTGTAAGATTAACAAGCTTTCTGAAAGTATTGCTTAGGGAGTACTAAGTCCCATACAGGCAAATAGAAAACTAAGAACCTCTGCCTCTCTTCACGCTGCAAACAAGTCAGTTATTTGATCAATACTTTTGATCAAAGTCAAAACGACAATAAATATCAAAAAGTCAAGAAATATGCTATTTTAAAGAAATTTTCCAAGTCCAAGACTCATAATTTTTTCAAAAGTCTGTGGATCGGAACAAAACTCAAACTCGATATGTAACTCATGGTGGTAGACTAACATACCAAATATAATTAAGATCAATATCTGCAAGCGTTTAGAAAAAAGTCAGGAAAACTGCTATTTTAAGAAATCTATAAGTTCAAGCCCTAATTTCATCAAAAATCGGTGGACTGGAACGAAACTCAAATCTGATCTGAAACTCATAGTGGTAGACTCACATATCAAATATATGATCAATATCTGTAACCCTTAAGAAAAAAAAGTCCAGAAAGCTGCTATTTGAAAGTAATTTTCTAATTTGTGTGACTGATGGACTGACGGATGGGCTGACGAATGAACGGACAGAGTGCAAACCTATAGTTCCCTTCGGAGATGCCTGTAGGGGACTAATTAACTAATTAACTGAAGATTTGCTATCATGATCATTTTGGCCCTGTGTTTTCAAAAATAAAAATAGTACTGAAATATGATTTTCATACTCAGACTCAAACTATGTCCAATAACCACAATAGAGATTAAGAGAATGATACTCAAACTTTAGCCTGAGATAGAATTTTAAGTATTTTGGAGAACATGCTACCTGATACTTGTTAAATAAGCATTAAAATAATAATAGAGTATGTAGTTTTGGATGTACATTAAATTAAATAAGAAAATATTAATTGATTAGGACTGTGTTTTCATAAATCAATAAATCAACTGAACCAATCACTTTCACCTCATATGCCAAGACAGATACATTAATATCTCAATATACAGTCTTGTGAGATTAATATTCATTGACAATTTATGACGCAAAAAATAATTTCTTAAAAGTTAAAACAATCTATCTCAACATATCCATCAGTAATTTACACCTTCAAAAGTCATACCTAGTATAGGGTATCTTAACTCCAGAAGAACTTACACCTACATAAATTGTGATGGGTAAGTTATGGGATATATAACAAAGTCACACCATTTTTGTCCAGATTGAATCTCAGTCTAAACCTGCCATTTAATAATTGTTTCCTCATCATTCATGCATTGAACAATAATGCTATTAGCTGCATCCCAGCCTGTCGGTGCACTGTCAACGCAGACAATACCATCCGATCCTCAGATTCTGGTGTCCTGCATGCCTCACCATCATCTGACTGTATGTGACGATGTCCTCCATCACTCCTATAATCCCTCAACATCATACATAATTGAGAGGCACAGACTGCCGAGATGGCAAATCTCAATCCAGGCAAAATGGCAGACCTCTACGAGAGCTCCAATTCACACAGGCAGCCACATGCAATTCCTTAGAGAGTCACAAAACCGTCCTGTGCTCCCCATTGCCATCCTAACCCTGTGTCTGTGTGGTATTGTGATGGGAGGAAAAACTAACAAATTAATGTTTTGAGCCGCTTCAATCAGGTTCCATTAATCTGAGAATTTTTTCAAAGACCCTTATCAAGACCAAGGACTTTGTATAATTCATGATGCTTAAGGATAATTAGTCCCTAGTTTGAATGGGACTTAAGAGCCAATTGTTTTTTTATCAGCGAGAACATTAAACCACGGTCAGACTTGTTGTAGCAGTCTCACTCCAAGGATCTAGCATCAGTAATTGCAGCAATAAGAAATAAGACAGTGGCCCCCTCCATGGATTTAACATCTGTAATTCTTGTTCTCAGTAAAAAATAAGCCAGTATTTCTGATCAGTCACCAGTCAAAATCTTTATAATAAAACCACACTGCTTCTCTAATGCGCATATCTTGTGAAAATCAAAATAAAGATACCCTCCGGAACATGGAATTAAAACATAGTCGAGAGTTAATTCAGTGTCCCTGAAAATCAAATATGCACACAGGCTACAAAGAAAGTTTCATATCACGCTCAAAATTTGATAAACTTCTCTGTTTAATTCCATAACAGAAACAAGTTCTTATGATTCCAGGGCACGGCAGAAAATTATGATTATCTTAATTATTCTACACATACTTAAATACCTATATCCAATTAAGAACAAAAACTCACAAGATAAGATATCCAAATAGGCAGAGGGTACAACTTCCAAACCCTACAATTTCAGTTTGTGAATACATAAGTCAGTTGACAAGTCTGGAGTGAACCTGACAATGTACCATGCCAAGACTTACCGAAGTGATACATCAATGCTCCTCTTAAATATTTCATACTTTCCATTGATTAACTGGAACTAACTAACTGGAGAAATGTACAAACATTTTGATCAACATAAGACCACACTGATAACACACAACATAAAAAAAAGAAAATGATAAAAATGTTTTTAAAAAATTCTGACCAACCTGCAGAAGAAAGACCTCAAACAAGAGGCCTTTACAAAGACAGGCATTATTGGTAATGTCAGAATGAACCCAGAACCAGACTTTGGACATCTCTACAGTTTGTACAAAGCTTAACAAACACAACAGCTTCATCAATGAAGGGATTACCCACATGAATCAAAGGGATTAACAGCAACACAGACAGCTTATCTCCTAATCCACTGGCCGTTCATTAAGTCACACCTCTGTCTGTGAAGTTGGGCAGCAGAGTGACCACTATCTGTGCAATAACATCCAGTATCAACTTTAACAATTAAAGCTCTCTATCAGTTGGTGATAAGGTTTATTTGAAATACAAATTTCTTGACACTTTTCTGGCCTGCTGGATCAATATTTCACCATGTGATATATCAGAGTAACAGCAACCTGTATCAATTTACATCAGGTTTTATCAAGATTGCCTCAGAATGGTGTGGCTACCAATTATTCAAAATTGGCTTATCTTTATTACAGTCATGATAGGATCATAATCCTTCGATAGCTGCCTATCTCACACTTATTCAGATAACCAGTGGTCTGCCTTTATACACTGTCGGTAAATCATTAGCTGAACACAGCTGATGGTGATAGAGTTAATAGATGTATCACCTTGTAGTTTTATGCTCAGATTTTCAAGTATTTGAATCCATGTTTGGATAAATCTGATAAATTTGGGTGAAAGCTCAAACTGTTTGAAAAATAAGATATACTCTAAAGTTATGATACCAAATACTGGTGCCACAGATATTTCAGGTGACCGTGACCCCCAAAATAATATAACCATAGCAAACAGACTGGTTTCATGGACTGATTGATCCCTTATAGAATTTCATGCAGCTAGGAAAACACTAACACAGTCTTTTCATTTCTAATGGACTTGTTGATTACAGACACACTCACTTTCAACAATTCTTTGCAGACACATAGCTGATGAGTTTACAAGTATTACTATTTGATTGTCTTAATTCTTTTGGAAATTCAATTTCTACAACTAAGACAAATGGTTATTAAATAAACAGATTTGAAACTCTATGATGCAAGGAACCATAAGACTAGTAAAAAAGAAATTAAAATCATGCTACGAAGAAACTGGAAATCCATTTGAATTTTACCAAGAAGCAATTAATTGTATATTTAATAATATTTCTGCTTGAAGAGTTAACCAGCATCCATTAAGGAAATACTCTTTAAAACCTCATTAAATGTTTATTGTTAAACTATACCTTGTTTGCCATCCAGACTGTTATAATATACACAGTGACAGTAATACTTCCTTTGTATATCAAGTAAGTTCTGACATATTTCTGAAAACTGAACTCGAAGAATCTCATAAACCGTGTCTAAATGCGTGAAATCCTGAGTTTAATAATCCCTTCGAAAACAGTTAAATCACACCATAAATGTGTAGTACAACCTGTTTAATACCAATCTCCATAATAGCTTCCTTAGACGCCAATAAAATCAGCAGCAAAATTATACCTGCCGGTATTGTAAAACAGCAAATCGCAAAAGCAACGATGTTGTCCCTAGCTTTCAAATATTAATTAACCAGGAAAGAAACAGATAAGCTCACAGAGTAAGGTCTGTTGACTTTTTCCAATATGACAGCTGATGATCAAAGTATGGAGTATCAGCATCATACAAGCAGTCGTTAGCCAATTGATGCATGACCATGACAGGAAATGAACAAACATTGTTCTAAGTTAACAGAGGGAACCAAAGATCAAAATGCTGAAGGTACCAAAGGCTGGTTTGTGAACCAAGACATTTGGGAAAATTACGAGACAACTGAACTCAATCAATAATCATGTGAAGATCTTCATTCTGATAACTACATTAAAAGGTTACAAGCAAGTCTGCCCGTCTGAAAGGTGCTGCATACATCCATGATCAAATGCTCATGGAGACACACTCCATTAGGTAACACTTTAAACCATGGAAACATTTACAGAGCATAGAATCACAACCAACTTAGGCACTTTTTGAATTACAAAAATCAATATCTGTCAGAATTCTTATGTATTTATTCTAGAAAGAATAAAGAAAATACTGCTGCATAAAATGTACAATAAATAACTCACTACATACCCTCAAGTTGTTTGTTCTCTTGCAACTGACATTTCCTCTATAAATATTCATGTATAGTTATTGTCTCGTAGATAGCCCACCAGTCTGTGTTTTTCTGTCACAAGTCATGTAAATTGAATGACAAACAGAAACACATGGGACCCAAGGACCAGTCTGTGACAAAAAGAAACACATGGGACCCAAGGACCAGTCTGTGACAAACAGAAACACATGGGACCCAAGGACCAGTCTGTGACAAACATACAGATTGTGCTCAGATTGGATCCAGGCTGGAGTGCAAAACCTGTTCCAGGTAACATGGCCAGGTGAGGCTGGTCAGCCCTAACCACCCCTCTCCTCCCTTAATCATGTCACCATCAGCTGACAGATAGTGGCATATACATTATTTGTCAACAAACAGTTATATTAATGAGCAATGATTCAATCTTCAATCAGCAAACACACCTGCTTATGGCTTCTGAAAAACTCCAAAATATCTTCAAATTTTCAGAAACGCATACCGCTTTAACATAACTTTAACCAATATATTCCCGCATGTCATAAAGCAGATGTTGAACTGAATCACCTTCAGGCTAGTACAACCAAGAATTGTCAAGAGAGATTGGAATAAGATATAATAACTTCTACCCAACTGACATAACAGAAAACAATTTTAATCCCTCCAAAAAATATCTTGAAATTCAAATATCTAAATGTCATGCATATTGTGGTACATACAATTGACAAAAGATGACAGAAAGTTAAGATAAAGTTTCTTTCATCCGGGCTACCACTTTTACCATCAAACTCCATCTGTGGCTTGGCCACTCAGATCCCATCACAAGATAAAGTAAAGCAATAAAAATATTTTTAAAAAAATGGAAAAAAAAGTTTCTGAACCTAGAAAAAAATCAGCGCAATACCCAAACCTTTTCACCAAGTCACAAAAGCACCACTGGTTTACAAAAACAGTTGTAAGCATAAGGGTGTGTCACAAGGAAAGGTTGAATTAGATGAAGACCTCATGAGATTTATCCCAGGCTGCACTATGATATTTACATGTTATATTACATTGGCATTTTGAGAATCTTTGCAGAAATACGTGGGGGAAACAGGCGCCACGGAATTCTGCAAACAAAAACCGTCAGAATTTGTGTCAGCGTAGTCAGACTTCATTTAGCCACAGACACATTTGTATCTCTGTACCATCAATAACCACCATATCAGCGTGTACTTGATTACGGCCTATTGTCAGTGAAAGATTTCTTATTTCAAATTTTACTCAATTTCCAATTCATTTCTCTGGGATGTTCCCCACCCAAATACCACACATAAAATCCAGGCATCCAATAAACCAATCTGGTCTAAGCAACAGAAGCAAATATACCATGTATCAATAATGTCAGAACAATATGCTAGGAGTTTTCCAATAGCATCTCGAAGTAAAAAGCCTGTCGATCTATGAGGCGATGCTCTATACACTATCCACTATCGCTATCACACCATCAGAATGGTAATCTCTTGGCACCATTATTATAGATAACCTTCAATAAACATAACATTTAATACCTTTTTCGTCCCATAATTTGCAAATCTGGGTATATGTTATACTTTTTATCTATGATGAATTAGATTGATCATATGAACAAAGATGAAAATGATTAATCTATTGCAGCCAATTAACAACCAATTAATAAGTGACATTTTAATATTTGCTGGTTGCATATGCCATGTTTGTTTGATACATATACTAATTACCCCCATTGGACCATTAATTTCCAGGGTTTCAGCTGGTGCTCAATGTTCCAACTTCAAGACTTCAAAATCGATGTAAAAACCACCATTTAAACTGCTATATAAAGAGTTAATTCCATTAATCAGATAGTGTTATGGTGAAAACTGGCATGTAGGCAGGAAAAGGAGCGACTAAATGGTCGATTGGTAGGAGATACTGCCAGACAGACTGTGATGGCCCATCCATCTTGTCTCCCAAGTCCTCCCAATGGCAGCGAAAAAACAACCACCTGCAGCTGCAAAACCAGAGAATTTTCAACATCATGTAACTGCTGTACATGGATTTCATCTCCATTTTAATTGGGAAGATTTTAGGAAGGTTTTATGTTTATTTTTGGTGCCGTTTTCAGACAGGGGGCATTTTCTGCAATTAGTTTCGTGTGCCGTGAATGACGTTTACGGTGAAGTTAAGGGCTGACCTTCAAGTCTCAGATAGACCTTTGCTGCTCCACGGTCAAGTATTGGTGAAGACTGACCTGGCTGGCCTCTGTAACCAAACCCCAGTGCTCAGACATCATCACTCATTGTAAAGTATCCCAGAAGAACAGATATTGGCCTTCCATGATCCATTCTTATCTGTTCTCACCACAAACTGACTCTAAACAGGCTTGACATGACAAAACACAATGAGGCAAAACACTAAAGTACTGGTGACCCTAAATCGTGCAAAAAGCTTATTTCACAAATAACTAATTCTGGCCAATTTAATAAGCATTTAAAATAAGAGAAAAAAAAAATTTGTTCATTACTTAATTTAACAAATCTCTGATATATAAGGTCCTTATAGAAAATGACCAAAGCAGATGATGATGTCGTGGGAAGTACCTTTCCAAAGCTGGCAGTGAAACTAGAGTTGTAACATGATTGCTAATAGCCCAATCAGAGAAGGGTAACTGAGTATGCCAGGTATAGATGAAATAAAAAGTTTAGGTGTAAAGAAACTTGATATCAAAATAAAGGATGAAATATACTTATCACTATTTAGACAAAAAGTCATATCTTGGCACTATCAAAATGCAAGTTTGACACACTGAAAAAGAGTAATAACTGATCTGTTGGAAAAACCTTGATACCTTTTGTAAGCTTCCTTTGAAATAAGATATGAGACCAGCATGAAACCAGATCTTCCTGCAAATGTGTTTCTGACTGATAAGTATGCTTCTCAGAAGCATATGCAGAATACAAAAGCAGTCAATGAACTGGACCATCCTTAACCCTTTCCCTCATAGAGGAAACCATGAAAAGACCTATGCGAACAACATAAAACCAGATCAGCCTGTGAGTTACTCGCAGGCTGATCAGGTTTTATGTTGTTCGCTGCTCCTCAGTGGTCTGGAAATGAGGACTTTATAATTAAATTTGGTAAGGCTTAACTGTGGTTTTCTGCAGATCAGGCTTTATGTGGTACCTACTGAGTGCGTCAAAATGAGTCTATATGAGGGAAAGGGTTAAAAGTATTAACCCTTTATCTCTTGAGTATTTAAGGCTTTTGAATATTTATGTACAAATTTATGATTTGATGACTTTAATTTACTGATCTTTATATGGCTGTTGAAAAAAAAAAAGATTTTTCTTTGCCGTGCAGACTGTGTAGGAACTGAGTTAGAATATTACATGAGCCAGCAAAGAAGACCCTAATCAGACAGATCCCTGCAGGAGATGTCTGACCTGAGTCTGCTCTGTTTGCCATCACTTCAGAATGTGTCTATATGAAGCAAATGGTTCACACCATTGTTCTGTCTGCATGTCTTGACCCCGTGAGTGGCAACACTGATGTAAATCATGGAATCTGTGACAAACCTAATCAGGCTGCAGGTTACTTGCAAGCTGATGAGGCGTAAACTGTCTACTGTTCTTCAACAAGTGGAGGAACTGATAAGATCTATTATTCTTCAATATTATTTCATCACTGGGGGAATACTTGTATGTCTGACTTTTGGTGGTCAAACAAAGTGTGAACAAGTGTTTTCGAAGAACGAAAACCCCAACTTAAGAAAGTATCATAGAAATACATGTTTCAGACAAGTGAAAAAAAGACTTCAGATAAGTCTGTAACAAGTATATGTCTCGTCTGAAGAGAAAATCAGTTTCAATATAGAAAGATTTACCCAGTATATAACCATGACGATGCTGCAGACGGAATGACCATCTGGACAGATGAATCACTATTGCCTAGCAACCATGTTCTTGGCTGGGCAACACCACCAGACACCAGGCAAGCAGAAGTAGGAATTATGTGACAGACTGATTCAATCAAGCAGGCTGCGGGTGTCAATCAACCATAATCTATAGAATTGGTAGTTTGAATAAACGAATTAGGAAATAAATTGTCCGTGGGTAAATCTTATCACAAACAATATAGGTTTTGCAAAGCTTAGCAAACAATGGGAAAAGCTATTGTCTAGATACAAGATTGACTCAGTATAATGATATAATAACCAAGATCCAAACAAGGCTCTGACTCATGTACCAAATATTAATAACAAACTGCCCACTTCACGGTATTCACCAGGATGCTGAATTCTGATCATTCAATGGTACTCCTTTTTTAATTAAAATATTTCAGAATTATATCATCCCTCAAACTAATGAAAAAAAAATCAAAATGGAGTATGTTGCATAGCCAACACATTTGAAATGTTTCAGAGATTTTCCCTGTAATGTAAAAAGCTTGAAATATTTCAGAACATCTTGGTTTTGCAAATTCAGTTCCTATCACTGAAAGCTGACATTGTCCTCATGGCCCCCCATTTGGAGGCATGGTGTGGCCAACAATTCTGACAAATAGCAAGAAGCTCCCTATCTCGGGAAGACATCCATATGTTTACAGACCGTAATCTCTACCAGTTTTATCATAGTAAACTGTTATGGCTGGAGCCACTTAATGCCTGCCCTTGCCAGACAGTGCTGCCCCAGCCAGATTGGGTTACCAGTATCATGTTATGACAGTCAGTGGCCAAGTGTCCCACTGTGATGGGAACCAGTCGGACTAAGGTTCTAAACCAGTCACCCTGACATTGTGACAGTCTAACCATCAGAGATGGGCCAATCTTATCTGCTTCTGGTGAATGTCTTATGATCTCTCTAGTGTTTATATTCTATGGGACTGCACTGGCTCCATGTTCTCGAAAATAAAAATGATACTTAAGTATGACTTTCATACTTATATTCAAACTATGCCCATTAGTTTCAATAGGGATTTATGTATGATACTCAAATTTGAGCCTGAGATCATACTGAAGTATTTTTGAGAACACGGGGCCTGGAATTTAACCAGTCTCTGTTGCCCAAAGATATATCTAGATTCCAGTGCCACCTTCTTAACTGCCAATCTACACTCTAAACCCTCATATTATTATTGAATTATGAACTTTCCACTTTCAGGTAAAAAAAATTAAAATACCCCTAACATTCAATCTCAAAATAATACAAATATGAACCCTCTACTTATAGGCATAATATAATTTACTTTTAAATTCTTAAGTTAATTGTATGTTTAACTAATATAGTTTACATGTGCAAAACTGGAATGTATGCACCTGGAAAGTAATACACTGAGAAAACTTGGTTAATTGCATAGCCTCACTCTATTAACAAATGATTGAACCAATTTCATTATAATAATGACAATTACCTAATTAATTAAAAAGCAATTACGCGATTTTAATTGTACTTGTTATTACAATGAAATACTATACTTTACTCCACTAAAATGCAATATTTCTGTAAAAATCAACGTTTCTCAACAATGTTAGATACAGTACAATTTTTATTAAACAAAAAAAATATTACAAAGAAAAAAAAAAACAGTAGAAGAAGTACAAAGGAACTTTTCATTTGATATGGAAATAACAGAAATTAAAGCTCACTGTTTCAATCATTAAGAGTACTTTTCTCTTCCTCATTTTCAATTTCATGTTTCATTACCATTCACAATAGCAGCCTCCCAATTTAAAATATGGCAATAAAACAGTGCTTAATTTCTAAACCATACCTCGTTAAAACTGTGTCTCATTATCCCATGGCTGGTTCCATTACAAATCTCCATTATGTGGGTCATAAAACCTTCCTCTAGCCTCACACCCTTGCATCTGTCCGTCCCTGCCCCAGTATCTAACCTCACACCCCTCGCCGCTTGCACACTCAATGACCACTGTCCACTAGCAACAATTAACACCTCCCCCAAATAATATCCAGCCCCCCACTATCTCATGACATGACCACCTGACCATGCTCTGTTGAACCAATACTGACCACGGAACACACTATAATGAATTCAAACAAGAATCATAACCAAATCTGAGGGTCAGAACTCATTCTGGTCTCATTTCCATTCTAATTTTACAACCCCCAACTAAATGTCCTGTGGGGATTCCACAAATCCTATGACTTCCCTTTTTCTAATTACTGCACTGACCCCATGCATGTTAAAATGGTCACAAATTGGAGACAGACCCTTTCTAATTATCCGCAGGCTCCTTTATGATAGCAATGACCAATCAAGTGACCACACCAGCATGTGACCTCCTTGAATTAAATACTGACCGCTGCATTTCCGAAAGTGCCCGAGTGACATGCAAGCCACCATTAACACACATAAAGTAACTGTAATTACATTTCCTGCCTGCAGTCCCTCATATCTCCCGGCTCTACAAATACTCTTCATTGTGCATTTAATTGTATCTGTGGTTCCTTTACCATTAATATCACACAGCCAAAAACTGTGACAGAAAAATCAGCATATATTGTTATTCCAATCTGAGACACAACCCTGGGTGCCAGACCTGTTGTATCAGCCATTAAATATCTGTTGTCAAACTCAACCTCAGAAAAATCTAATTTTTTACCTGTCAATTGCATCCATGGCATGTCGGCTATTTTCAACTTCGTACCATGCTCCCATATTATCCTGCCAAACATAGTATAATGACCCTGACCTTGGGATACTGGTCCGACATAGAAGCAGGAATCACATCCCTTTATCAGATTACATATCCTTTTCCATGAAACCTTTTACATAACAATCAGATTTTTCTCTGCCGGCTGTCGTGCCTCAGACAAATTCCACTCACAGTTTCAAATTAAATGTTCACAGGCGAGATGGAAGACTGCTATTCCTCCTCTTATATCTCCGCATTCATTGGCAGAATTTGTCACTCCACTCATTAAACACTTATGTCTAATTAGTTGAAATTCCCATGTCAACAAAACAGAACTGTTCCATGCTGTATCATTTCAATTTGTTTTGGAGCCTACATATGAATCTCAAGTTGAAATTCTGTGGTAATTAATTTTAAATGTTTGCTTAAACAAGATGAAAATTTGTCCGCGATATCAGTTGGAGAAATGTTATGAATCATTTTATTTCCAACAAGCAGAAATCAATCAATTATCTGAGATTAACAAAATCCCAGGGAGCTTCTGCGATATGCTCACCTGTCAATAGATATGCAAATGAATGCTTTTTCGTTAAAACAAATATCGACACTTAAATCTACTGTCCTCGTCAGCCACTGTGTCGAGGTAGCATTGTAATCTGTCAGAAGTTTATACGTTACTCTATCTTCCCCTGATAAAACATGCCTATCGGAAAATCTGACCCGCTATTATTGTTGGTTTAGTCACACTAGGTTCAATTCCTCACAAAAGTATCGGAGAGAGACAGGCTGCAGTGATCAATCTAACACCAATTTATCCACCCTAATTTCACACACAAAAACCCAAGTGATGAGGCCTGTCCAACAAGCCCGGACTAGAGAACAGCTACTTAGTCAGATGAAGGATATCAAATGATTGCTTGTGATCATGACGACTCAAATCCCTGCCACATATCTACCTGAAGATCTGTCCTCGATGTCGCAAGCTTCTATCACCTCCTTTGACTAATTAACTGATACACTGACCATTAAATGTTAGAAACATACCGTGTTTCCACACAATTACCAGAAGAACAGTTGTCTGAACATGAGGCGGAGATTATCCTGTTATCAAGGGAATGACAAAATGTTCACAGAATATAATACCTGTCTGATGACAGTGATCAGGTATACTGATTTAAATCACCAACGATTGGAAGGATTTCTTACATGGACACTCTGAGGGACTCATACCCACAGCACTGATGGACAAAGTTATAGTAAGGCACCAACTTTAGCCACTCAGCTACAGAGGCCCCATTAGTACACCTATATCATTCAGGTATCTCAAGGTAAATCTGCTGGGCCTCTGAAATTTTCTTAGAAAAGACGGAGAAACATGTATAAAGTAAATTACAAATAACCTGATTATACACTGCATACAATAACCATGATCCCAGTCGATTACATTTAAACATGTTATATGCAATTAACAATATTTAAGGTATAAACAATGTAATATTTTTTCTGAAGACAATATATTTTTCTTCAAATTAATCTAAAAGCAATGCAGAAATGATTATACTAATGTCATACATTAATGCACATTTTGATATTTATTTCTCCCTTGAAATGATATGAAGAACATGTAATACACTGCTCATGTTTATGCCAATTTCAAATAATCTGGTACATTGCAACCACTTAGAGATTAATAATAAAATAATCAAATCATTATTTTGCAACATAAATAATCATTCTAAATATAATAGAACAGAAATAATGTATAATATTTAATTGAGATAATTGCAAATCGATTTCAACTGAAAAACCTCACCATTAACCCATTCTAAGACCTTGGCCCATTTTTTTTCATTCCAGAATGGTTGTAGACATTATTTTGTGTGAATCAACGCTATAAAGCCTGTAACAATTATAAAACATGGTTAGTTTAACATGTCATCTTGAAGATTATGTTTCTCTATTGACAATAACATGGCATTCATAATCTACTTTGAATTACAAAAAATAATGACCACAATTTGCGATGTATGGATTAAAGATCAATGAGTATCCTAAATGAAAGTGGTTATCATATTTTTTATAACTAGATCTTAACCAGAAGATTTTTTTAAACTTTTTTATTGTTAATCTCTAAGGAATTTATGCACTTTAAGTTTTTACCTCATGAATCTTCATGTACAAAATGATCTGATAAATATCACTTTTCTGAACTGTAAATGGTACATGAAATAATATTTTCTATGCCATGCAGACTGTAGGATAACATATTGTATTGTACTGAGCTATCTGTTCTGGTACTGCTTTGTCAGGCGATGTGTTAATGAAGTTAAGGGTTAATCAAACATACTATATAATTTTTGTGTGTTATTTTCTTAACCCTTTCCCTCATATAGACTCATTTTGACGCACTCAATAGGTACCACATAAAGCCTGATCTGCAGAAAGCCAAACTCAATCCTTACCAAATTTAATTGTAAAATCCTCATTACCAGACCATTGAGGAGCAGCGAACAGCATAAAACCTGATCAGCCTGCAAGTTACTCGCAGGCTGATCTGGTTTTATGCTGTTCGCATAGGTCTTTTCATGGTATCCTCTATGAGGGAAAGGGTTAATGTCTATTCAGCTGAAAACAATGAAACTTCAAAATTTCAGCTCATTTTGCTCGTTTAAAGCTAAGATCTAAGGCTTTTTTATTAATATTCAGAGCATATAGCTCTATACTGGAAAATGTGTCAACTACATACCGTGGTAAAATTAATCAACATCACCGAATAAACACACAAGACTAGACACCTATTTCATCAAATTTATGATTAAGCTTAAAACCTGGATCCATAGAATGGAATTTGCGATTGCAAAAGAAAAGTTGATACATTTGATTTCTTTACCCCTGGAACTATTAAGACCAAGTACACCTGGAAATGAGTTTGGAGAGAGCATCAAGCTGTAACATTCAAGTGTCACCACTGCACTGGAGTGTCCCTCTCGGTGCATATGGAACCCTGAATGCCCAGTAACAATCAGTAGAGTGGAATGACATCCTTCTGTCACAAATATTTCGCATCGTGAATTGTCACGAAACAATCCATTCAAGACCTCATCAAGGCCTCACCAATGCAAGCGCCAGGCAGTTTATTACATCTATCAAACATTGCAGTGCCATGCATATCTGCACTATCTGATCAAATCTGACATCTAAAATAAGGCAGTCCTGCAATTCCACCCCGAAAAATTTAAATCCATTTATTTCCTTCCTGAACTGGGAAACATTCTGTTGGGCAATTGCAAATAAGGCTTAATTCACAACAGAAAATTCCTTTTGTTGATGATTCTGATGATATAAAAACAGACTTTCCCTGACTTAAAATAAGTCAGACTGCTCCACTTTAATGACTCTTCAATTTGAAGATGAGTCGACTACCATGCAATCCGGTATTATCTTTATATTTCATTTAAAGAAAAGAAGAAAAAAAAAAGGTCTTCTTACAGAGATTAATAATCATTTTGTACATGAATCCTGTGAAATCATTAATTTTCATGGGACACTAAATTTTGTCAATTTCATTGAGGGTTATATCCACGAATATTAATCCCCACGAAAAGTTAGATCATATATAGACCTCAAGTTATGTAGAACATAGATCCACAATTAAATGTACCCACAAAATTCCCTTGGGTATATAATCAATGAAATTTAATGTCAACTAAAACTAGAACTATCACTGAAGGTGATTAATACCCCCACAGTAAAAGCCAGACTTCAAGTCAATACCTTGTATAATTTTCGAATTATGTACTAGACAAGAAAAAAAGATTCAAACAAAGGGAGATAATTAAAAAATGGGACCAGGTAGAGTTACAGTTCCTGGACAATGCACTTCTCCTAGTTGCTATCTGTTACATTTTAAGTTTCAAGTCAATACCATGTATAATTTTTTAGTTATGTTCCAAACAAGAAAAACAAGGAAAAGTAACAAAGGGAAATAACTCTGTAATTACTCTAGATAGAGTTATGGTTCTTGTGCACTGCACTTCCTCATATTGTGGTTGACCATTGTATGAAATTGTTTTGAAATCCAATCAGTAGTTTACAAGTTATACTCTGGACAAGGACAATTAACTAAGGGCAATAACTCTGTAATAAGTCAAGATGGAGTTATGGTTCTTGTGCACTGCACTTCCTCTCCATGTGCTTGATCATTGCATGAAGTTGTATTGAATTCCAACTTGTGGTTTTCAAGTTATGCTCCGGACAAGGAAAATGCAACGGACCGCTGGACCAACCGACCAACCGACCGACCGACCACCGGGTGACTCCTATATACCCCCCCAAACTTCGTTACGGGGGTATAATTAATGATTTTACAGTACCTTCCTTTTTGTTCTATGAATAATCAAACAAATGAAAGTCCATGTAATAGAGAAAAATAAGTCAAAAACTTTCTCTCTCTCAATATTTCACAAATACACCAAATAAGCACCCAACATTTCATCTTCATTTTTTTTTCTCTTACATCTTATACTAGATGCATTATTAGATCAGATTTTCTGCTAAAAAATTATTGAAAAAGAGTCTGGAATGTAAATTAAAATACAGATTTAATTTAAAACATTTTTAGGAAAAAATAACCAATCATCCAATGCTAAGTGTCCTCAATGAGGTACACTGTCAACACAACGGGGATTTTATCTGTAAAAACATCGATGATACGGGTAATAATTCTTGAAATATTGTCCCTGATCCTGTTGACACTGGAATCATAACCGCTCATTTTTAAAGATATTTTATCTCCAGCCCATCTTCAAGAAAATCCTGAATTTAAGTCAGATCTTCTCCGAGAAGGCTCAAGTAGCTTGTTTGCACGATGTTTACAGTAAGATTGAGACTCTGAAGTGGCCGGCTATTTACCCGGGCTGTATAATGGGTCCTTCATATGATTACCTTATTGATAACTAGCAACACCCTGAGCCCCAGATAAGCCCAGTGAGGACAAGGCAAGTGCCTCCTCTAACCCTGGGTCTAACTCTGGGTGCCGCTGTGTCCACCAGGGGTGTGGTTTTGTTTATTAATTGCTTTACTGCATAATTTGTTTTCCTTACAGATTTGATAAAAAATAAAATCTTTAAACTTCTTCAATTAAAAACATTGGAATATGCTACTATCTCTTTATACTTATACTTAATTGTTAACACTGATTGGGAAATAAAGTTTTATAATTTGTACAACTCTCTCTCAATGGTCCAGGGTTGGACCAGTTCTTATCATCTTTAACCCTTTCCCTCATTGAGGACACCATGAAAAAGACCTATGCGAACAGCATAAAACCAGATCAGCCTGCGAGTAACTCGCAGGCTGATCAGGTTTTATGCTGTTCGCTGCTCCTCAGTGGTCTGGAAATGAGGACTTTATAATTAAATTTGGTAAGGTTTAACTGTGGTTTTCTGCAGATCAGGCTTTATGTGGTACCTATTGAGTGTGTCAAAATGAGTCTATATGAGGGAAAGGGTTAAAGGTTTAACTGAAAATCATCTCCCCCAAGTGAGTATCAAACCCACTATCAAGGAACCCTACTATTGAACTATGTCACAGACAGACTACTGTTATAATCTAAATAACCCATTTTGAAAAGTATACCCATCAACAAATTAATTTCTTTATATCTACAAAGATCTCTCAGTAAATATCTACTTTCAACATAACTTATTTATGTACCAAACATATTCAACAACAACAATATAACAATCTTTTCTGATTGATTATTCATCAATTAAAAAAAAAGAGTTAAATTAGCTTTTAATTTGACTTAACAGAGCCACCCATATTACTAAGCCTCTGTGATACCCATGTTAACCTAGCCAGGTAAACCCCACTTTGATAACTACACAGGTAAACCTATAGGTATACCATAAACAGATCTTGTTGAATCATTAACTTACAGGGGTGACTATAAATTATCTAGCTGTGCCAGCGACCCACGACAAAAGCCAAGTACTCGGTTATCAACTGTATCCTCTCCTGAAGGCGTGAAGGCTATCAGATCCTCAACCCGATGGTGTCAATAATTGAAGATAGTTCCTGATCCATGAAATATAGACCCGGCATCATATCAGCTTGTAAATTGTTCCGCGATCCAGCCACCACTGTGTCCTCTTGTCCTCAATGATTACTAAACTGACTACATTAATAAGTCATTGCTAGGTGTTGATTTATTCCAGGGACATGCTGGGACCAGTGTACAGTCGGCAAGATTCTACAGTTTTCTTACACATACTGTCAAAAATTGAACCTTTCTACAATTCTGTAATATAATATAATTCCTATATTCTAGACCACTAGAAAGTCAGAACAGATTAAAAATAGTTTTACTTCCACACTTTGAAAGCTTTTAACGAGTATTGAGCAGAAGAAATCCTGACCTGCCTGTTTCTGGCAGACTCATACTGTAGCAAATGTATCTGATATATTATTCATAATGTATTTAATTTCATTGTTCATGCGATGTATGCACAGTTTTAAATGCCTTACACAAAGCCAAATATTTAAATAAATTATATGTGTTCTGCATTTAAGAACATAAAATTAAAAATAAACAAATAATTATTTTTTTTCAGCTTTAACATTGTTTTAACAATATTGTATTTTGTACCTTTAATTAGTTTACAAACAGACCAAACATGCAGGCTTCTTTTAATTGTTTCTAATTAATATTTTCATATACTCATTACTTATTGTACATGTATATTATTTTTCAGATATTAGCCCTTAGATGCACTGACAATCAGAGCAAACCCTGATCAAACATCACTTTCAGGAAGCTGTCTTTTCAATTAAAATACTTGCATAAGGTATAAGCATGCTTAGACAATTTTATTTCAATCAATTATGTACTGAAAACTCAGTAACTTCCTGGAGTACAACCAGATGGATAGAAATAGCATGAAAAATATTAACAAATGTTGGATTTTGTGAATTATTGAAACAAAAAATAAGCAGCAGAGCATTTATATACAGGTAGGTTATTTGTCACCAATTAATACTGTTTCTACTGGTTAAATGGTTATGTTATGCTGCAGTTTTTAGGTATGGTAGGCACTCCAATATCTCGGAATGTTAAAAGTTTTAATACTGTACAGTCACAAACAAGCACAGCTTCCAACTCCTCTGTGTGAATATCAAACAATCATTGGGCAGGCGCGTAAACAGCGCATATTACAAAGTTTGTCTTTTGAGTAAATGATCGACTTGCAATCAATCATCTGAAGAAAAAATGTTTAAAAGGAAACCCGACATAATGAAAACCACTGGGGCTACAGATTTTTTTATTTTCATGCTGGGATTGTATTTGGTTTAATTTTTTCAATTACAATTTCTGTCTTTAATTATTAAATTAAACCTAGAAAAAAATCCCAATTTTCATTTCTTGATCATGATTCATTGGTGAATTCAATCTCTGAAAGTGTCTATTTCCAAGATGGTGGAGGCATAAAACTGGATCGCCAGCCTGGCTCTATGTTCAAGCGATTATCACTGTTATTCCCTTCATTAAAATCTCTGCCATTGGGGTGCCTTCCGTAAAAGCTATTTGCCAACCTTGCAATCAAGTATTATAAACGAGAGACTACTTTTACTGCATTTAGAGGATAGTAGCAAAAACTGGGGCACAGCGTGATGTATGGATTCAGTCCTAAACCATTTTGTCCTTACTGCACTTCTCTGGCATTCCTACGAAGAGTTTTAACTTCACATCATGCAGGTACCATTTTATCCCTCAAAATGCACAAAACATAGAAAAAGCACACAAATCCTGTCACATGAAGCTGATATTAGTTGAAACTTATTTTTTTCATCGACTGGGAAGAAAGTTCTAACAATGTATACAAATCCTTAACATCCCCAAGTTGGGCTAGCGCTATAAAACATATGAATAAAAAGTTGCCATGGAATAAGATGGTATAAGATAAGATAAAATAATCTTTTATTATAGTGACATGTGTACATATATATAAATATCAACACATTTCATGTACAAATGCAAAATACACCCAGCCCAACGGGCCTATATGTCACCTTTTGCAAAATATTTTTGAGTGGTTTATATGATTTTTTCCCAGATTATTCAAAATAGATAGATACCTTTTCCGGTTGCTCATTAATGTTTGATCTCTGGATCTTGGTCTTTCATGACGTAATCAACGGTAAATGATGTCCTTTCTTAATCTGCAAGTATAAAAACAAAAAAAGATATAAAACATACTGATCACAAGATAGCAGCAATAAGTCCTAAAATGCTGGATGCTATTTGAGACAGGAAAAAAGTAAAAGGCACATGAATTATTAATCAAATTAGTGAGCGAATGACTGAATGACGACCTTAATCATGTTTTAAATCAGCAATCAACAAGATGTGGGTTCCCATGCCGTACTGTTAATAATAGATGGTGTTGAGTATTGAACTTCCGCAAGCTGCAGATTTTCACCCCTCCACACAGGAGAGTATCTACATGGGTTTCAGCATGACACAATTCCCTGACAGTGGACATGTTAAAATTAACATACTTTTTTTCTGTTTGATTAAATACTGCTTGGCCAAATGCCCCTAGTATGAGACTTGCAACCTAGACATCCAGAATCACTGGGACAAAGTATTTTATCATAAAATATGAAATAATGGTCAAGGTCAAGTTGGGTCAAGGTCACAGTTCTAAGTTACAGTGAAGGTAATGTCTAGAGAAATGTGGAAATGTAAATACAAGAAATGTTTGTGAAACATATATGCCCCCGTCATATGCCATAATATGTATATAGCTATATCACATGCAAGGAGTTTGCCTTCATAATGTTGGCTTGTCACAAAAAATTCTCAAACTTCAAAAATTTGAGTGAAAATATAATGTGCTAAAATGTGGAACTAAACATTTACTGAAATAAATGGGCTGGAGAAATATTTACACAAGTCCACAAAGGATTAAGTGAAAGAACATTGTCAGTTATAAACAAACAAAACATTAAGACTTAGTGCTCTAGGTTTATTATAAAAATTAACAAATCAGCCTTGCTAGCGATAAGCACAAACATCCACAATAATGAAAGAAAATGATACATCATCCTTCAAATATCTCAAACTTTAAAACAAAACAACATTACAACATAAATTATGTTATCTTGATCTAAAGGCCCGGTCAGACAGGCTTCCGCGAGTTGATCACGTGTAATTTTGCTATTAATTTTGCAATTTTTTTCTACACGCGGTGAAAATCAGCCAATTTGTCTCAAACGTGCTGGACACGCGAATGACAAGTGGACCACACGCGCGCGTGTGCTCCGTGTGTCCATCGCGTGTCTACCACGAGTCCTCCGTGTGTGAGCGCTTGTGATCAGAAAATGGGGTCACAAGTGATCACACGCAGCGCGTGTGTATCACTTGTGCTCCGCGTGTGAATCACGTGCCGATCACTTGTGCTCCGCTTGCCGCCCGCGTGTATAAAAGCCGCCGCGTCCGGTGTTCTCGATCAGTACTGATCCATATTCGGTAGAGTAAAGATGGCACCGAAAACAAAGAAGGGCAGCTCTACGCCCAAGAAAAAGAAGGGGCAAGCAAGGCACGGGGGTCCTCGTTCCTCAGCTCCACCATCAGTCTGTCATACAGCCCCAGCTGTGGCCTGCGGTTGATCCATTGGCGCATCCATATGGCTCTGACTCTTCTTTGTCTTCTCCTCACTCTTCTTCTACCATCTAGGGCTTGCTGAACCTGAAGAAGCTGGTTCTGATGTTGCTGGAACAGCATAACCAAAGCATTACGATGTGCCGGATCCATGTTGCCTCTTCAACGTCTTGATCACAACTGATGAAAATGGCCAACACGCGATCTTTTTATAGCAGAAATAACTAGTGGTACAAACGAGATTGGGTCGTGGACGACACGCGAATCAGTCGTGGTTCAATCGCGATTCAACGCGAAAACACGCGAATGGCCCGCGGATGACTCGTGACACAATCCCTGAGAAAGCCTTATACACGCG
The DNA here is from genome assembly GCA_021229015.1 of Solen grandis. Lineage (NCBI taxonomy): Eukaryota > Metazoa > Mollusca > Bivalvia > Adapedonta > Solenidae > Solen > Solen grandis. The sequence continues at coordinate 1,882,080 of CM037792.1, read as the reverse complement.
GAGCACACGCTATCACAGGTGCTAGGAATGCTGTAGACACGCGGATCACAAGTGGATGACAAGTGCTACACACGCAATCACACGAAGAAATTTTGCGTATGCCCGCGAGTGACCACTTGTCGTCCACTTGTGATCCGCGAGTGTACCGCGTGTTATCGCGTTTGGTCCGGGTTTGTACCGCGTTTACACCACGTGTGCGACACGCGGTGGCCATTGCGCCTAATTTTTGAGCAGCTCAAAAATAAAATCGGGTTCCGAGCGCGTGTAAAATGTTTCGCGCGTGTGCGCACTTGTTATTCGCGAGTCATCCGCGTTTCATTCGCGTGTCATTCACTTGTGACCGCGTTTACTTCGCGTTTGACAGTTTTTCCTCGCGATACACTCGTGATCAACTCGCGGAAGCCTGTCTGACCGGCCCTTAAGTAATAAAAAGTCTTTTGCATAATTTCAATATAGTGGCCAAGTCATCAAACATATATACAAATGCAATCTTGTGACCTTGACCTTTGAGGTATTGACACCAAAATTGATAGGGGTCATCTACTAATCATAAGCAACAACCACATGAAGTTTGAGACTTAAAGGTCAAATAGAACTTCAAGTTATCACTCGGACAAGGTCTGGTATTATACATACACAACATGTGACCTTGTGACCTTGACCTTTGAGGTAATGACACCAAAATCGATAGGGGTCATCTACTAATCGTGAGCAACAACCACATGAAGTTTGAGACTTAAAGGTCAAATAGAACTTAAGTTATCACTCGGACAAGGTCTGGTATTATACATTCACAACATGTGACCTTGTGACCTTGATCTTTGAGGTAATGACACCAAAATCAATAGGGGTCATCTACTAATCATGAGCAACAACCACATGAAGTTTGAGACTTAAAGGTCAAATAGAACTTAAGTTATCACTCGGACAAGGTTTGGTCGACCGACGGACCGACCTACGGACCGACCGACATGAGCAAAGCAATATACCCCCTCTTCTTCGAAGGGGGGCATAAAAATATAAATAGACCACCCTAAGAATTTTTCAAATTGCTGTTCAAAATCTTTACACATACCAACTCCCCTTTAAATGGTTCCCTAACACACAGTGGGAGGTAATTGGCAATATTCCACCTTCCATATAGAGAGCTGAGGATTCAGCGTAATTATTCCAATCTATAAATCTGTGACAGTCATTCTATGCATTCAACTTGTCACAGGCATTATTTTCTCCATTTCTCAATAAATTTTAACTAATCTTGAAAGCTTCATTCTAAAACTAATAATAATGCATAGCAACCTTTTATCTGACATTCAGCTGTAGCAATTGCAATACTGTACTTGAAAATGCAGCAGAATTAACATCCATTTCTCATACATTCTAGACATATTGTTCTTTCACTAAATGCTTCTTAAATCAGCATTTAATTTGTAAACCTTTGTATGTTTAAGCAATTGCTCTGCAAAGTAATTATATCCTTGGAATATGCTTTTAAATAATGTGATATAAATTTTCCAAAGATATGATTATTATTCATCAAAATTAATGCGCAATACACAGATTATCAGAGTGGCTTGAACTTTCTGTGAACAAATTATAGACTTTACAGATGCAACTTTTTTGTACTAAGCAGATTTTATCCCCCCTCCTTTTTCGGTACAAACATCTTCATATCGAATGTCAAGCTGGTAACATTGCAGTCTGAGAAGTATAGATTTTCACTCCTAAAACGATTATGAAAACATGGTTAACACTTAACAGCTTTACAAACGTAAAATATAAGGCATTTTTTTTTTTTTTGCGTAACAGTCT
>CM037792.1:1830168-1880168 GCA_021229015.1 Solen grandis | reverse complement strand
ATGATTTTGCAATACATGTATTCGAACCTAAAATTTCGATATATAGCAATATATAAAGCCTTAATTCAAAACATATGCACAAGATGTGGACACATATTTCACATTTTGGGCTTTTGTGTTAGGTACTAACTCAACTTTTCAACAGATGTTTTGATTTCGAGTTTCCTTTCTTACTTATAATACATGTAGTAACCATAACCACTTAATCATATTAGCTTCACAAGGCTTCGGCACATACCCTTGTCGCTATGAGTTTTGAGTAAGCATTCCAATCTGTATGGTACTTGTTCAGGTCCTTGGTTCGAGTCTGATCTGGCTGCACATGTTTCTCATCTGGTTACATTGGGCACTAAACGTAGGGCTGGTACAGTATAGTTCTCAAGTATAATCACCCTTGGATTTGTCATGAACATATCAATTTGTTCTGTCCGGTGAATTTGGGACAAATTCCAAAGAGGCGAGTGAGTATGTAATGGCCTATAAGTAACACTTTTAGTGTAATATTTGTGTAAAGGGTCTGGTAGCTCAGTCTGTATAGCACTTGCTCCGTAATAAAGGGGTCCCCACTCTAGCCCCTTGGGTCCCCCAGTCGTGTGTGTACATTTTACTCACCTTGTTATATTTGGCTATAAATATGGGACGTTAGAGAACAGTTCTTCTGTATATATCACACTTGAGTTTGGCAAGAACAAAATAGTTTTTATATATTACTTGAGAAGGAATAAGCCTATGTCTGTGAAACTTGTTAGGGACATTGCCCACGGCCTGTATATTGTGACTTATGACTTTGAGGTAATAAAGTCAAAGGTCAAGGTCACAATGACACTTAGGCCATAGGAGCAAAAACCCCTATCGTTTATCTTTCGGCAGAAATACCTATTGGGTTTGTTATGTTTATTATTATTCTTTTTTTCTTCCTAACTAAACGCTTATTTTTATATGTTGCAATAGTCCTAGGACGATGAAATTTTTATGGCTTATTAGTCACGTGAGGAAATTTTGATTTCAATGATTTTCAGCACCCTATGACGTCACATGACGTCACAGCTAAAACTAGTGAAAAATGGTGTTTCGCGCTCTACAGCCGTCATTTATGGTCGGATTTTCTTCAAATTTTCACAGATGGTACATCTTGAAACTAAAGTGTGTCTGTCCTGTTAACTAACCGAAATTCTGAAAAACCGAAGTTCTGTGGCTGAAATAATATTCGAACATAGGACCGAAAACTTCATTTTAGGATTAAAGAGCTTCAGGATGAGATAGAAAGTTGAAACTTACACAGTTTGCAGTTCTGCAGAATTTCTACATATATTTTGAGTCGTGAGGTCATATAACGTCATGTGACATCATAAGCATACTTCTTAATTTTCATTTTAGGGCAATGATTTCGACATGATGCCAGTTGTTCAGAAATATGAAAATTTCAGAGTTATGACAGTAAAGTATGCGCTTTTGAATAAAAGAATTTTCAGCACCCTATGACTTCATGTGACGTCAGAGCTGAAAATAGTGAAAAATGGTGTTCACGCTATACAGCGGCCATTTATGGTCGGATTTTCTTCAAATTTTTACAGATGGTACATCTTGAAACTAAGGTGTGCATATCCTGTCAGCTAATCTTAATTCCGAAGTTCTGTGGCTGAAGTAAGATTCGAACATAGGACTAAAAATTTCATTTTAGGGTTAAAGAACTTCAGGATGAGATAGAAAGTTGAAACTTACACAGTTTGCAGTTGTGCAGAATTTCTAAATATATTTTTCTTAATATATTTTGAGTCGTGACGTCAAATGTCGTCATGTGACGTCATAAGCATACTTCTTAATTTTCATTTTAGGGCAATGATTTCGACATGATGCCAGTTGTTCAGAATAATGAAAATTTCAGAGTTATGACAGTAAAATATGCGCTTTTGAACAAAAGCATCTTCAGCACCCTATGACGTCATGTGACGTCAGAGCTAAAAGTAGTGAAAAATGGTGTTCGCGCTCTACAGCCGCCATTTATGGTCAAATTTTCTTCAAATTTTCACAGATGGTACACTTTGAAACTAAGGTGTGCATATCCTGCCAGCTTACTGAAATTCCGAAAAACCGAAGTTCTGTGGCTGAAGTAAGATTCGAACATAGGACCAAAATTTTTATTTTAGGATTGAAGAGATTCAGGATGAGATAGAAAGTTGAAACTTACACTATTTGCCGTTCTGCAGCATTTCTACAAATATTTTGAATCGTGACATCATAGGACGTCATAAGCATACCACTTAATTTTAATTTGGGGCAATGATTTCGACATGATGCCAGTTGTTCAGAATATCGAAAATTTCAGAGTTATTGCAGTCAAGTATGCGCTTTTGAGCAACAGCATTTTCAGCACCCTATGACTTCATGTGACGTCAGAGCTAAAAATAGTGAAAAATAGTGTTCGCACTCTACAGCCGCCATTTATGATCAGATTTTCTTCAAATTTTTACAGATGGTACATCTTGAAACTAAGGTGTGAATATTTTGTCAGCTATCCTTAATTCCGAAAACTCGAAGTATTGTGGCTGAAGTAAGATTCGAACATAGGACCAAAAATTTCATTTTAGGGTTAAAGAACTTCGGGATGAGATAGAAAGTTGAAACTTACACAGTTTGCAGTTGTGCAGAATTTCTACATATATTTTGAGTCGTGACGTCATAAGCATACTACTACTACTACTACTTATTTTTTTTTCTTCGTAACTAAACGCTTATTTTTTCGCGGAATATAATGTCAATTGTTCAGTATGAACATGAAATACTACCAGAGGTGAGTCATTACATGAAACTTCTATCTATTGCTTTTTGCATTAACACAGGTTGCAGAAAGTCCTATCATTCGTTTAGACGAATTACATCTAGTTAGGACTTTCTGCCCTTTCGGCAGAAAGTCCTATTGGGTTTGTACTGTTTATTCTTCTTCTTCTTCATATTATTATTATTCTTTTTTTCTTCCTAACTAAACGCTTATTTTTCTATGTTGCAATAGTCCTAGGACGATGAAATTTTTATGACTTATTAGCCACGTGCGAAAATTTTGATTTCTATGATTTTCATATGCCTATGACGTCATATGACGTCACATTTGAATATGCTACAAAAGTTTGAACGCGGTCTACAGCCATTGTTTGTGAACCGACTTTCATAAAAATTTCACAGAATGTGTATGTTAGGCTCTAGTTGTGCATCCCGGTGTCCGTTTTTCCAAATTCGAAAAGGCAAATGTTTTATGGCGAATCCAAGATTCGAACTAATGACGTCAAATTTCAAATGCGTATAAAATCGCTTCCAGAAAAGCTAGAAAGCTGAGATTTGGACTGAATATTAGTCTCTATGTCTTCTTTACATTCTGAAAAGATGAACGCCATATAACGTCACATGACGTCATAATGCTATTAAAACTTTCGTATTAAAACTTAACGGTTTTTAATCCCTGTAGGCTTTATTATTTTGTATGATTTGCTTGAAATTTTGTCTAAAGATGCAGTATTAGATTCTATGGAGCCATGTCACTTCCGTTTCCGGAAAATCCCAAAGGTCAAGGTCATATATCAATTATCGGGTTTTTCTTCGGCCTTAAATATCTCAAAAACGGTAAATATTCTATCGAGACACTATGGTATAATTTGTAGTGCTTAGAAAGACCTTTCAGGATGATATTTAGTTTTTGATGATCGGGGTTGAATCGGTTGAGTTATGGCGGAAAAACAAAAATTCGGTAACCCTCAGTGTGTTTAACAGTTTATATCTCGAAGACCTTTGATTTTTGAAAATATGTTGATGAATATTATTTGTAGAGCAATGTTTGGCCGTTCTTTTGATGCTTAAAGTTTAATGATTGACCTAAGATTCATGGAGTAATGGGGAAAAAACGAAATTCGTGCATATAGCTTTGGTGATTTTTAGCTCACCTGAGCACAAAGTGCTCAAGGTGAGCTTTTGTTATCGCCCTTCGTCCGGCGTCCGGCGTCGTGCGTCGTCCGTCGTCCGTTGTCCGTCGTCCGTCGTCAACAATTTGCTTTAAACGACATCTCCTCTGAAACTGCTGGACAGAATTTAATGAAACTTGGCAGGAATGTTCCTTGGGTGAGACTCTACAAAAGTTGCTAAAATAAACTTGATCCATGAAGAACTCTGGTTGCCATGGCTACAAAAAGAAAAATAATTTGAAAACTTTAAAAATCATCTCCTTCAAAACTACTGGCCAGATTTCAAAATAATTTGGTACAGAAGTTCCTTGGGTCAACCTCTACCAAAGTTGCTAAAATTATTCCAATCCGTAAAAAAACATGGCCGCCAGGGGCGGGGCTTATTTGCCTTATATGTATATAGAGAAACCTTTAAACAACATCTCCTCTGAAACCACTGGACAGAATTTGATTAAACTTGGCAGGGATGATCCTTGGGTCAACCTTCACAAAAGTTGCTAAAATAAACTTGATCCATGTAGAACTCTGGTTGCCATGGCAACAAAAAGAGAAAAAAATAAAAAACTTTAAAAATCATCTTCTTCAAAACTACTGGCCAGATTTCAAAATAATTTGGTACAGATGTTCCTTGGGTCAACCTCTACCAAAGTTGCTAAAATTATTCCGATCCGTAAAAAAACATGGCCGCCAGGGGCGGGGTTTATTTGCCTTATATGTATATAGAGAAACCTTTAAACAACGTCTCCTCTGAAACCACTGGACAGAATTTGATTAAACTTGGCAGGGATGATCCTTGGGTCAACCTTCACAAAAGTTGCTAAAATAAACTTGAACCATGTAGAACTCTGGTTGCCATGGCAACAACAAAAAAAAAATATGAAAACTTTAAAAATCATCTTCTTCAAAACTACTGGCCAGATTTTAAAATAAATTGGTACAGATGTTCCTTGGGTCAACCTCTACCAAAGTTGCTAAAAAAAATTCCGATCCGTAAAAAACATGGCCGCCAGGGGCGGGGCTTATTTGCCTTATATATATAAAGGGAAAACTTTAATCAACATTTTCTCTGAAACCACTGGACAGAATTTGATTAAACTTAGCAGGAATGATCCTTGGGTCAACCTTCACAAAAGTTGCTAAAATAAACTTGATCCATATAGAACTCTGGTTGCCATGGCTACAAAAAGAAACAAAAATGAAAACTTTAAAAATCATCTTCTTCAAAACTACTGGCCAGATTTTAAAATATATTGGTAAGTTTTGGGTTTTTTGGGGGGTTTTTTTTTTTTTAAAAAAAAAAAAATTGATCCAAGTATAAGGAAGTTACATCAAAAATAAGAATTTAAACATGTAGAATTTCAGCGATTTTGCCATTATGTAAGAGTTTCACGGCTTATATCTTAAAACCCATATGAAATAAGTCAACACATTAAGCGAGTGAGATGTAGAGAATTTTAAAACGATTGTTTTTGTACCTAAAGTTTTGAAATTGATCAAAGTATAAGGAGGTTACATCAAAAATAATCTTTTAAACATGCATAATATCAGCGATTTTGCCGTTATGTAAGAGTTTCACGGCTTATATATTAAAACCCATATGAAATAAGTCAACACATTAAGCAAGGGGGTTGTAGAGAATTTTAAGACGATTATTTTGGTACCTTAAGTTTTGAAATTGATCAAAATATAAGGAAGTTACATCAAAAATAAGAATTTAAACATATAGAATTTCAGCGATTTTGCCGTCATTACAGAGATTTACGGCTTATATCATTAGAATCATTAGAAATAAGTCCATACATTAAGAAAGTGAGATGTAGAGAATTTTAAGACGATTATTTTGGCACCTAGAGTTTTGAAATTGATCAAGAAATAAGGAAGTTACATAAAAAATACGAATTTAAAGCCAATTGTAAGAATTTTCATAAAATATCCTACTTTCGCTTTCACCTTAATTGAAGAATTTTCGGAAAATGTAAGTTTACAGATATGTATTAGTCATATAAATTGAAAAAAACAACTTTTTACTTATATCATATTGATATTACTAGCTAAACAAGTGTACCGTTCCCGGTGGCCGAGTGTTTAGAGCGTCCGCCTCGGGAGCGGGAGGTCGTGGGTTTGATACCAAAGTCGTAAAAAATGGTACTGTTATAGCTCCCTTGCTTGACACTTAGCATATAAGGGTAGTTGCAGGACTGGTTGGCCCGGTATCAGGATAATGTGACTGGGTGTGGTATCATGCCACATGTCTACGACGTGATACTGCAGTGTGGCAGCACTATAACTGCATTAAGTAGACATCGTCTCCAAATGACTGAAATACTGTCGGTGGGACGTTAAACCCAACAAACAAACAAACAAACTAAACAAGTGTTGACAATGATTTAATGTTTTGTCAAATCATTTTATTTACGTTACTTATGAATATCAGTTGCAGCATTGCGTTAACCATAATCCTTTGAGCGTTTTGACACATGTCATTTAGACCGTTGTTGAAACATTGCAATTTCCCGACTTTATTGTTGCATCTATCGATAAATGTTGTACAAGCTATATTCCAAATTTATGATAAATGATAACCTATGTGAAAATATATGTTATAGTACAATGTAATTTAATTGCCAGCTTGAGATACCATGAGCGTGTATAAGTGTAGACGTTTGAAACAAAATGATCAACACATGTCATTCGTTCAAGACGCTGCAAGCTAATTTGTCTGTAATGCGGCGTTCACACAGTGCCGATTATGGCTCCCGTTTGAGATCAGACAGCGCTTCGACACAAAAAGCGAAAAAGTCGGATTACTATCCTCAATGTCCTATCATTGTCTGAACGCAGTCATATATGTTCGTAACAGAGTCCTACGGATCGGGAATTGTCCGGAGAGGTCGGCCAAGCACTCCTGACAGTTAGGTGCGTCCCGTAACATTCGGGAAACTCAGCCGATTTTGTCTAGTCGGATTACAATCGTGACTATGTCGTGATAGATTCTGCTGTATCGGATCAGAATCGGATTGAGAACGGGATAATCGGGACGAATTCTGCTGGAAACGGCTGGATCGGGACGCCTCCTGAACAATATCTGATTGTTGTCGTGATTAAATAAATGTTTTTACACATTTTAATAAAAGTTTGAATGTCCAGCCACGAATCACAGGATCTTGATCAGACTTTTGACACAATTCAATCGGGAATGGTCCTATCAAGGACGGCAATAAAAATCCTGAATGTGTGACCTAGGCATTAGCTAAAAGCGCAAAATTTAGTAACTTTGTGTAATACAGTCGTCTCGATCTTATGTACAAGCGTTATTTGAATTTTACTCACGAGGCTACACGCGTCGACGATTCTATTGCATGGTAGCATTTACTATTTCATTCCCGCGACTGTACACGAAAATAAAAAAAGAATTTTGATATGCAGAATTAAGAGGTTTAAGTTTAATTGTTTATATTTTGAATACCTATAAAACTAGACCCAAATATGCTACAATGGAATTTCAGCCCATTTATTTTGGTACCTAGAATAGTAAAATTGGTCAAGTTATAAGAAAGCGATATCAAAATAAAGATTTATTTATTTTTTAAATATGGCTTATTTCAACAAGTTCATGCGAAAAAAAAGTAAAAGGTAGGGAATTTAATATATATTCTTTCTAACGGTATCAATCTTTATATTTTTCAATGTTAGCAGAAAGTCCTATCATTCGTATCAACGAATGAAATCTAGTTCTTCTTCTTCTTATTCTTTTTTTCTTCCTCTTATAGTTGTGTTAATTTTGAGGTGTTGCCATTGACTCACAACAATGAAAATTTTATGGTATATATTTCAAACCATGGGCTTTCGGATGCCATGAATTTCATATTCATATGACGTCATATAACGTCAAATTAGACGTCAGGTGAAAAAGGTTTTACGCGGTCTACAGCCATTATTTCTGGACCGATTTTCATCAAATTTTCACAGAATGTGTATGTTAGGCTCTAGTTGTGCCTTTCGGTGTCCGTGTTTCCAAAGTCGAAAAGGTAAAGGTTTTATGGCGAATCCAAGATTCGAACTAATGACGTCAAATTTCAAATGCGTATAAAATCGCTTCCAGAAGAGCTAGAAAGCTGATATTTGGACTGAATATTAGTCTCTAGGTCTTCTTTAGATTCTAAAAAGATGAACGCTATATGACGCCACATGACGTCATAATGCTAATAAAACTTTCGTATTAAAACTTAACGGTTTTTAAGCCGTATAGGCTTAATTTTTGTATGATTTGCTTGAAATTTTGTCTGAAGATGCAGTATTAGATTTTATGGAGCCATCTCACTTCCGTTTCCGGAAAGTCCCAAAGGTCAAGGTCATATATCAATTATCGTATTTTTCTTCGGCCTTAAATATCTCAAAAACGGTAAATATTCTATCGAGACACTATGCATATAATTTGTAGTGTTTAGAAAGACCTTTCAGATGATATTAGGTTTTTGATGATCGGGGTTGAATCGGTTGAGTTATGGCGGAAAAACGAAAATTTGGTAACCCTCAGTGTGTTTAACTGTTTATATCTCGAAAGCCTTTGATTTTTGAAAATATGATGGTGAATATTATTTGTAGAGCAATGTTTGGCCGTTATTTTGATGCTTAAAGTTTAATGATTGACCTAAGATTCATGGGGTAATGGGGAAAACACGAAATTCGTGCATATAGCTTTGCTGATTTTTTTTCTTTTTTCAGGAGGATTAAGAGCTTGTATCTCAAAAAGTATTAAATATTTTTCTATACATAAAGCGAGTGAAATGTAGAGAATTTTCAGACAATTATTTTGGTACCTAAAGTTTTGAAACTGATCAAAGAATAAGGAAGTTACATTAAAAATAAGAATTTAAACATGTAGAACTTCAGCGATTTTGCCGTTATGTAAGAGTTTCACGGCTTATATCTTAATACTCATATGTAATATGTCAACACATTACGCAAATGAGATGTAGAGAATTTTAAGAAGATTATTTTGGTACCTAAAATGTTTTGAAATTGATCAAAGTATAAGGAAGTTACATCAAAAATAAGAATTTAAACATGTATAATTTCAGCGATTTTGCCGCCATGTCAGAGTTTTACGGCTTATATCTTAAGAATCATTAGAAATAAGTCCATACATTAAGCAAGTGAGATGTAGAGAATTTTAAGACGATTTTTTGGCACCTAGAGTTTTGAAATTGATCAAAAAATAAGGAAGTTACATAAAAAATACGCAATTGTAAGAATTTTCAGAAAATATCCTACTTTCGCTTTCACCTTAATTGAAGCATTTTCGGAAAATGTAAGTTTACAGATATGTATTAGTCATATAAATACTTTTTACTTATATCATATTGATATTACTAGCTAAACAAGCGTACCGTTCCCGGTGCCGAGTGGTTAGAGCGTCAGCCTCGGGAGCGGGAGGTCGTAGGTTCGATACCAAAGTCGTAAAAAATGGTACTGTTATAGCTCCCTTGCTTGGCGCTCAGGGTAGTTGCAAGACTGGTTGGCTCGGTATCAGGATAATGTGACTGGGTGTGGTATCATGCCACATGTCTACGGCGTGATACCTGCAGTGTGGCAGCACTATAACTGCATTAAGTAGACATCGTCTCCAAATGACTGAAATACTGTCGTTGGGACGTTAAACCCAACAAACAAACAAACTAAACAAAGGTTGACAATGATTTAATGTTTTGTCAAATCATTTTATTTACGTTACTTATACATATCAGTTGCAGCATTGCGTTACCCATAATCCTTTGAGCGTTTTGACACATGTCATTTAGACCGTTGTTGAAACATTGCAATTTCCCAACATTATTGTTGCATCAATCGATAAATGTTGTGCAAGCTATATTCCAAATTTATGAGAAATGATTACCTATGTGAAAATATGTTATAGTACAATGTAATGTAATTGCCAGCTTGAGATACAATGAGCGTGTATAAGTGTAGACGTTTGAAACAAAATGATCAACACATGTCATCCGTTCAAGACGCTGCAAGCTAATTTGTCCGTTAGCTAAAAGCGCAAAATGAAGTAACTTTGTGTAATACAGTCGTCTCGATCGTATGTTCAAGCGTTATTGGAATTTAACTCACGAGGCTACACGCGTCGACGATTCTATTGCATGGTAGCATTTACACGGTGCATAACCATATTGGCAGGCTCTCTGCGGAAATCGCTATATCGGCAGGCTCTCTGCGTTCGCACCGGTCATTCTCTGCCATAATAACTAACAAACGCTGGACGGAAGTAAAAAGAAACAGACCAATGGTCACTTTTCAAAGGTGAGTTGCTCAATATTAAGTATTGCACGGAATATAAGAATATCTTAGCTATGTATATCCGTGTAAACTTTTCAATAATCAGCGACTGCGACCTGAAACTTGGCCGAACAGTTTAGTGATGTACCAACATAAACACAACCTCGGCACTTTCTACAGGCTTCAGCAGGTTATTGCTTTGATTATGTCTAAAATATGACCATCGAATGTATTCTTTTAAGTATATTCTTCAAAAAGATACCGACAAATTGGCCGATTTTAATGTAAATTTCCTGAAAACCCCTACTTTCGGTTTTGTCGTTGCACGGGAGGTCTCTCTGCACATCACTTTTTGAAGCACAGGCAGACTCTCTGCAATTACCACAGACAGGCTCTCTGCATTTTGCCAGCGATTTTTTTTTTAAAGCATGCTGCCTGCGTACTTTGTGTTTTATTGTTGTGAAATAACAGTTTCATGCTTCTTGCCCTTCCAGTGTTTTTTCACTGGGGGGGGGGGGGGGGGGGGGGGGGGGAGGAGTCCGGATCCAAAGGGGATGGGAGTGAGCTAAAAAGGGGGGATTTTTCTGCTATGTATTATGTAAACCTCTTATTTAATGATGTTTTATAAAAAAAAAGACCAAAAAAGGTTTTTAAACAATACCCTAGAGGAAATTTATCCTATATATTTTATATCAAGAAAATAGTAAAAAAAAAAAAGGTAAGTAACACATATATACTTTTAACAGATTTGTATCTGACTACGAAACAATACAAATAACATGCAAAGTACGAAATTAAAAACACAAATTAGGGCTAAGGACCCATGAAATTATTCATTTTCCGTAAACAATAAGATAAACCATAGCTTGCAAATAGCCTGCTTGTGGTAAATGCAGAGAGTCTGCCGGTGCTTCAAAAAGTGATGTGCAGAGAGATCTCCCGTGCAACGACAAAACCGAAAGTACATTAAAATCGGCCAATTTACCGATATCTTCTTGAAGAATATACTTAAAAGAATACATTCGATGGTCATATTATAGACATAATCAAAGCAATAACCTGCTGAAGCCTGTAGAAAGTGCCATAGTTGTGTTTATGTTGGTACATGATTAAACTGTTCGGCCGAGTTTCAGGTCGCAGTCTCTGATAATTGAAAAGTTTACACGCATATACATAGCTAAGATACTCTAATATTCCGTGCAATATATTGAGCAACTCACCTTTGAAAAGTGACCATTGGTCTGTTTCTTTCCCTTCCGTCCAGCGTTTGCTAGTGTTTATAGCAGAGAATGACCGGTGCGAACATAGAGAGCCTGCCGATATAGCGATTTCCGCAGAGAGCCTGCCGATATGGTTATGCACCGTGATTTACTATTTTATTCCCGCTACTGTACACGAAAATAAAAAAAATAATTTTTGATATGCAGAATTAAGAGGTTTAAGTTTAATTGCTTATATTTTGAATACCTATAAAACTAGACCCAAATATGCTACAATGGAATTGTTGGGATTTTCAGGCCATTTATTTTGGTACCTAGAATACTAAAATTGGTCATGTTATAAGAAAGCGATATCAAAAAAAAAGATTTATTTATTTTTGCCATATGGCTTATTTCACAAAGTTCATGCATGAAAAGTCCATACGAAAAAAAAGTAAATGGTAGGGAATTTAATATATATTCTTTCTAACGGTATCAATCTTTATATTTTTCAATGTTAGCAGAAAGTCCTATCATTCGTATCAACGAATGAAATCTAGTTATTATTAGGACTTTCTGCCTAAAGCAGAAAGTCCTATTGGGTTTGTTATGTTTATTATTAGGACTTTCTGCCTACTGGCAGAAAGTCCTATTCGGTTTGTACTTTTTTTTTCTTCTTCTTATTAGGACTTTCTGCCCTTTCGGCAGAAAGTCATATTGGGTTTGTACTGTTTTTTTATTAGGACTTTCTGCCTAAAGCAGAAAGTCCTATTGGGTTTGTTATGTTTATTAGGACTTTCTGCCTAAAGCAGAAAGTCCTATTGGGTTTGTACTGTTTATTAGGGCTTTCTGCCTCAAGCAGAAATCCTATTGGGTTTGTTGTTTTTTTGCTCAGGCAGAAAATCCTATTGGGTTTGTACTGTTTTTTTATTATTAGGGCTTTCTGCCTCAAGCAGAAAGTCTTATTGGGTTTTTTTTTTTTTTTACTTTTTTATTTTTATTCTTTTTTTTTTTTTTGTATTTGGAAACCTTGGGTTTTTTTTATTTTTATTCTTTTTTTCTTCCTCTTGTATTTGTGTTAATTTCGATTTGTTGCCATTGGCCCAGAACAATGAAAATTTTATGGCAAATATTTCAAACCATGTGCTTTCGAATGCAATAAATTTCATATTTATAAGACGTCATATAACGTCAGACTTGACGTCAGGTGAAAAAGTTTGTACGCGGTCTACAGCCATTATTTCTGGACCGATTTTCATCAAAATTTCACATAATGTGTATGTTAGGCTCTAGTTGTGCATTCCGGTGTCCGTTTTTCAAAATTCGAAAAGGCAAAGGTTCTGTGGCGAATCCAAGATTCGAACCAATGATGTCAAATTTCAAATGCGTATAAAATCGCTTACAGAAAGATAATATTTGGACAGGATATAAGTCTCAAAGTTTCCTTTATATTCTCAGAAGATGAATGTCGTATGACGTCATATGACGTCATGAAGTGAAAAGTAATTTCTGAATTTTACGTGTTAATTTTTATATGCTGAAAACGTCAGAGCACCATGAAAATTTAATAGCTTATGCTTCAGATAAAACATTTTGCATTTCAATCAGTTTCATTTGTCTTCGATGTGTTTTGACGTCAAACTTGACGTCGTCTTAAAATATTTGTACGCGGTCTACAGCCATTTTTTCTGGGCTGATTTCCACCAAAATTTCACAGAATATGTACGTTAGGCTCTAGTTGTGCACCCGGTGTCCGTTTTCCAAAATTCGAAAAGGCAATGGTTTTATGGCGAATCCAAGATTCGAACCATTGACGTCAAATGCGTATAAAATCGCTTACAGATGAGCTAGAAAGATGATATTTGGACAAAATATAAGTCTCTAGAATTTATTTACATTCTCAAAAGATGAACGTCATATGACGTCATAAGGTGAAAAGAAATTTCTAAAATTTACGTGTTAATTTTTATATGTTGAAAACGTCCGAGCACCTTTAAAATTCAATAGCAAATGCTTCACATAAAACATTTTGCATTTCAATAATTTTCATTTGTCTTCGACGTGTTTTGACGTCAAACTTGACGTCGTCTACAAATATTCGTACGCGGTCTACAACCATTTTTTCCAGGCCGATTTTCACGAAAATTTCACAGAATATGTAAATTAGGCTTTAGTTGTGCAACCCGGTGTCCGTTTTTCAAAATTCGAAAAGGCAATGGTTTTATGGCGAATCCAAGATTCGAACCATTGACGCCAAATTTCAAATGCGTATAAAATGGCTTCCAGATGAGCTAGAAAGATGATATTTGGACAGAATATAAGTCTCTGGGATGTATTTACATTCTCAAAAGATTAACGTCATATGACGTCATATGACCCCATGAGGTGAAAAGAAATTTCTTAATTTTACGTGTTAATTTTTATATGTTGAAAACGTCCGAGCACCTTGAAAATTTAATAGCAAATGCTTCATATAAAACATTTTGCATTTCAATAATTTTCATTTGACTATCACGTGTGTTGACGTCAAACTTGACGTCGTTTTAAAATATTTGTACGCGGTCTACAGCCATTATTTCTGGGCCGATTTTTATCAAAATTTCACAGAAAATGTGTATGTTAGGCTCTAGTTGTGCATCCCGGTGTCCGTTTTTCCAAATTCGAAAATGCAAAGGTTTTATGGCGGATCCAAGATTCGAACCATTGAAGTCAAATTTCATATACATGTACGTATAAAATCGCTTCCAGATAAGTAAGAAAGGTGATATTTGGAAAGATTATAAGTCTCCAAGTATGTTTTACATTCTGTGGAGATGAACGTTATTTGACGTCAGATGACGTCATAAGGTCATAAGGAATTAATTAACGCGTTAATTCAAATAATGTTGTTAACTTTCCAGGACCATGGAATTTTAATAGTTTATACATCAATGTATTCCATAATAATGTAACGTTATATCACGTAAGATTTGATATCAGGGCAAAAAGGTTTTACGCGGTGTACAGCCATTATATTTGGACCGATTTTCATCAACATTTCACAGAATGTATATGTAACGCTCTTGTTGTGTATTCCTTGTCCGGTTTTCCAAATTCGAAAAGGCAATGGTTCTATGGCGAATCCAAATTTCGAACCATTGACATCAAATTTCAAATACGTATAAAATCACTTTCTGATGATTTAGAAAGTGGATATTTGAACTGAATATTAGTCTTTTAGACTTATTTCTATTATATGAGGATTAACGTCATTTGACGTCATAAGGTCAAAAGGAATGTTTGATATCTAAGCGTTAATTTCTATATGTTGCAAAGTTCCAATGGGGCATGAAAATTTACTTGACTTATTTAAGATACTTAATATTTCATTTCATTGATTTTCTTATGACGTCATATGACATCAAACTTGACGTCTACACAAGTTTGTACGCGGTCTACAGCCATTATTTTAGGACGGATTTTCATCATAAATTTCACAGAATGTGTATGTTACGCTTTAGATGTGTCAACCCGTCTCCGTTTTACCAAATATGAAAAAGCAAGGATTTTGTTGGGCATCCTTACTTTCGTTTTCAAAATATTGTAAAGACCGAGGTTCTGTGGTGAAACCAAGTTTCGAAAATATGACTTCGGAATTAAGTTTAGTATTTCAGAGACCCTATTCGAAGTAAAATGCTGAATTTCACACATGTTGTAATTCAAAACGTTTTCTTTTAATGGGATTATAATATGTTTTCAGTTCTGGTGCAATAAATTCAATGTGATCCCAATGGTCCAGAATTACAAAAAAATGGCATATGTTAAATATGCTGAATTTTCATATGCAATAATATTCTTATTCCTATGACACCAGAGTAGACGTCAGATCAAAAGGTTTGTAAGCGCTCTGCAGATATTATGAATTGATGAATTCTTCTAAAACTTTCAAAGAATGTATAGGTTACACACTAGAAACTAATGTTAACACACTAATGTTTTCTGAGTATTCCGTACCTATTATTTTCAGTTTGAGTTTTTAACGGTTTGCAGAAAGTCCTATCGTTTGCCGTGCAAACGAAATCTAGTTATTATTCTTTTTTTCTTCCTCTTATATTTGTGTTAATTTTGAGGTGTTGCCATTGACTCAGAACAATGAAAATTTTATGGCATATATTTCAAACCATGACCTTTCGGATGCAATAAATTTCATATTCATATGACGTCATATAACGTCAGATTCGACGTCAGGTGAAAAAGTTTGTACGCGGTCTACAGCCATTATTTCTGGACCGATTTTCATCAAAATTTCACAGAATGTGTATGTTAGACTCTAGTTGTGCCTTTCGGTGTCCGTTTTTCCAAATTCGAAAAGGCAAAGGTTTTATGGCGAATCCAAGATTCGAACTAATGTAGTCAAATTTCAAATGCGTATAAAATCGCTTCCAGAAAGCCGATATTTGGAATGAATATTAGTCTCCAGGTCTTCTTTACATTCTGAAAAGATGAACACGTCACATGACGTCATAATGCTAATAAAACTTTCGTATTAAAACTTTACGGTTTTTAAGCCCTGTAGGCTTTATTTTTTGTATGATTTGCTTGAAATTTTGTCTGAAGATGCAGTTTTAGATTTTATGGAGCCATGTCACTTTCGTTTCCGGAAAATCCCAAAGGTCAAGGTCATATATCAATTATCGGCTTTTACTTCGGCCTTAAATATCTCAAAAACGGTAAATATTCTATCGAGACACTATGCGTATAATATGTAGTGCTTAGAAAGACCTTTCAGATGATATTTAGCTTTTGATGATCGGGGTTGAATCGGTTGAGTTATGGCGGCAAAATGAAAATTTGGTAACCCTCAGTGTGTTTAACAGTTTATATCTCGAAAACCTTTGATTTTTTGAAAATATGATGATGAATATTATTTGTAAAGCAATGTTTGGCCGTTCTCTTGATGCTTAAAGTTTAATGATTGACCTAAGATTCATGGAGTAATGCGGAACAAACGAGATTCGTGCATATAGCTTTAGTGATTTTTTCATTTTTCAGGAGGTTTGAGAGCTTATATGTCAAAAAATACTAAAAATATTCCTATAGATAAAGCTTGCGAAATGTAGAGAATTTTAAGACGATTATTTTGGTACCTAAAATTTTGAAGACATTAAACCCAACAAACAAACAAACAAACAAGTGTTGACAATGATTAAATGTTTTGTCAAATCATTTTATTTACGTAACTTATACATATCAGTTGCAGCATTGCGTTACCCATAATCTTTTGAGCGTTTTGACACATGTCATGTAGACCGTTGTTGAAACATTGCAATTTCCCGACTTTATTGTTGCATCAATCGATAAATGTTGTACCAGCTATATTCCAAATTTATGATAAATGACCTATGTGAATATATATGTTATAGTACTATGTAATTTAATTGCTAGCATGAGATACCATGAGCGTGCATAAGTGTAGACGTTTGAAACAAAATGATCAACACATGTCATCCGTTCAAGACGCTGCAAGCTAATTTGTCCGTTAGTTAAAAGCGCAAAATGGAGTAACTATGTGTAATACATTCTCTCGATCGTATGTACAAGCGTTATTGGAATTTAACTCACGAGGCTACACGCGTCGACGGTTCTATTGCATGGTAGCATTTACTATTTTATTCCCGCGACTGTACACGAAAATAAAAAAAAAGAATTTTGATATGCAGAATTAAGAGGTTTAAGTTTAATTGCTTATATTTTGAATACCTATAAAACTAGACCCAAATATGCTATAATGGAATTGTCGGGATTTTCAGGCCATTTATTTTGGTACCTAGAATACTAAAATTGGTCAAAATATAAGAAAGTGATACCAAAATAAATTTCTTACTTAAGCAAATGTAATTAGTTTTATTATTATTTTTTTTGGGAATTTAATATATATTCTTTCTAACGGTATTAATCTTTATATTTTTCAATGTTAGCAGAAAGTCCTATCATTCGTATCAACGAATGAAATCTAGTTATTATTATTATTCTTTTTTTCTTCCTAACTAAACGCTTATTTTTCTATGTTGCAATACTCCTAGGACGATGAAATTTTTATGACTTATTAGTCACGTGAGGAAATTTTGATTTCTATGATTTTCATATGCCTAAGACGTCATATGACGTCACATTTGAAATATGCTACAAAAGCTTGTACGCAGTCTACAGCCATTGTTTGTGAACCGATTTTCATCAAATTTTCACAGAATGTGTATATTAAGTTCTAGTTGTGCATGCCGGTGTCCGTTTTTCAAAATTCGAAAAGTCCATGGTTCTATAGCGAATCCAAGATTCGAACCAAGGTCGTAAATTTTTAAATGCTTATAAATTCTGTCCTATTTAAGATAGAAAGTTGATATTTTATCAGTATATAGGTCTCTAGAAGTTTTAAACATTTTGTGAAAATAAATGTCATATGACGTCACGTGACGTCATTATATGATAATGTATTTCTAATATTAACAAGAATATTTCTATATGTTGAAATTGTCGAAGGGCAATGAAAATTTAATGACACATGCTTCAAACGCTGTAATTTTGATTTCTATGATTTTCATATCTCTATGACGTCATATGACGTCACACGTGAAATAAGCTACAAAAGTTTGTACGCGGTCCAGAGCTTCACAGATGGTACATTTTGAAACTCAGGTGTGCATATCCTGTCAACTAACCGAAATTCCCAAAGACCGAAGTTCTGTGGCTGAAATAAGATTCGAACATAGGACCGATAATTTCATTTTAGGATTAAAGAGCTTCAGGATGAGATAGAAAGTTGAATCTTACACAGTTTACAGTTCTGCAGAATTTCTACATATATCTTGAGTCTTGACGTCATATGACGTCTTGTGACGTCATAAGCATACTTCTTAATTTTCATTTTTGTGCAATGATTTTGACATGATGCCAATTGTTCAGAATAACGAAAATTTCAGAGCTATGACAGTAAAATATGCCCTTTTGAACAAAAGCATCTTTAGCACCCTATGACGTCATGTGACGTCAGAGCTAAATATAGTGAAAAATGGTGTTCACGCTCTACAGCCGCTATTTATGGTCGGATTTTATTCAAATTTTCACAGATGGTACATCTTGAAAGTTAGGTGTGCATATCCTGTCAGCTAATCGAAATTCCGAAAGACCGAAGTTCTGTGGCTGAAATAAGATTCGAACATAGGACCGAAAATTTCATTTTAGGATTAGAGAGCTTCAGGATGAGATAGAAAGTTGAAACTTAAACAGTTTGCAGTTCTGCAGAATTTCTACATATGTTTAGAGTTATGATATCATATGACGTGACGACTAATACTTAGTTCTTATCATTTGCACTAATTTCGGAATATAATGTCAATTGTTCAGCATGAACATGAAATACTACCAGAGGTGAGTCATTACATGAAACTTCTATCTCCTGCTTTTTGCATTAACACAGCTTGCAGAAAGTCCTATCATTCGTTTTCACGAATGACATCTAGTTATTCTTATTATTCTTTTTTTCTTCCTCTTATATTTGTGTTAATTTTGAGGTGTTGCCATTGACTCAGAACAATGAAAATTTTATGGCATATATTTCAAACCATGATCTTTCGGATGCAATGAATTTCATATTCATATGACGTCATATAACGTCAGATTCGACGTCAGGTGAAAAAGTTTGTACGCGGTCTACAGCCATTATTTCTGGACCGATTTTCATCAAAATTTCACAGAATGTGTATGTTAGGCTCTAGTTGTGCCTTTCCGTGTCCGTGTTTCCAAATTCGAAAAGGCAAAGGTTTTATGGCGAATCCAAGATTCGAACTAATGACGTCAAATTTCAAATGCGTATAAAATCGCTTCCAGAAGAGCTAGAAAGCTGATTTTTGGACTGAATATTAGACTCTAGGTCTTCTATATACTCTACTCTAAAAAGAAGAACGCCATATGACGTCATATGACGTCATTATGCTAATAAAACTTTCGTATTAAAACTTAACGGTTTTTAAGCCCTGTAGGCTTTATTTTTTGTATGAATTGCTTGAAATTTTATCTGAAGATGCAGTATTAGATTCTATGGAGCCATGTCACTTCCGTTTCCGGAAAATCTCAAAGGTCAAGGTCATATATCAATTATTGTGTTTTTCTTCGGCCGTAAATATCTCAAAAACGGTAAATATTCTATTGAAACACTATGCGTATAATTTGTAGTGCTTAGAAATACCTTTCAGATGATATTTAGTCTTTGCTGATCGGGGTTGAATCGGTTGAGTTATGGCGGAAAAATGAAAATTTGGTAACCCCCAGCGTGTTTAACAGTTTATATCTCTAAAACCTTTGATTTTTCAAAATATGATGATGAATATTATTTGTAGAGCAATATTTTGCCGTTCTTTTGATGCCTAAAGTTTAATGATTGGCCAAAGATTGATGGAGTAATGGGAAAAAAACGAAATTCGTGTATGTAGCTTTGGTGAATTTTTCATTTTTCAGGTGGTTTAAGAGCTTGTATCTCAAAAAGTATTAGTAATATTCCTAAACATAAAGCGTGTGAAATGTAGAGAATTTTCAGACAATTATTTTGGTACCTTAAGTTTTGAAATTGAACAAAGTATAAGGAAGTTACATCAAAAATAAGAATTTAAACATGTAGAATTTCAGCGATTCTGCCGTGTTGTCAATCTTTTACGGCTAATATCTCAAAGCTCATTAGAAAAAAGTCCACACCTTAAGCGAGTGAGATGTAGAGAATTTTAAGATGATTATTTTGGTACAAGTAAAATTTTAAAAAGGAATTAAAATAAGAATTTTCGAGAAATATCCTACTTTCGCTTTCACGTTAATTTAAGCATTTTCGGAAAATATGTAAGTTTACAGCTATGTATTAGTCATATAAACTGCAAAAAACTTTTTACTTATATCATATTGATATTACTAGCTAAACAAGCGTACCTTTTCCGGTGGCCGAGTGGTTAGAGCGTCCGCCTTGGGAGCGGAAGGTCGTGGGTTCGATCCCACTGGTACTGTTATAGTTCCCTTGCTTGGCGCTCAGCATATAAGGGTATTTGCAGGACTGGTTAGCTCGGTATCAGGATGATGTGACTGGGTGTGGTATCATGCCACATGTCTACGGCGTGATACTGCAGTGTGGTAGTTCTATACCCGCATGAAGTAGACATCGTGACTGGCTGAATTACTGTCGGTGTGACGTTAAACCCAACAAACAAACTGATATCATATATGGCAGTGTTTACTACGACGATCACTACACACGAGGTGTGCACACTGGCGCATGTTGACGTCTTTTGTAAACGTTTATTAAAGTTGCTTAAATAATCATGTTTATAGATAAACATTTACATAAGAATGAGGAGTTTCGGAAATATTTTTTGCAAAGGGACTCCTAAGGAAAGAAAAAGATGCTAAATTAAATACTAAAATACAAGTTTAGTTTATTAGGTTTAACGTCCCACCGACAGTATTTAAGTCTTTTGGAGACAATGTCTACTTGAGACAAATGTAGTGTTGTCACACTGCACAGTATCACGTCGTAGACAGTTGGCATGATACCACACCCAGTCACATTATCCGGACACCGGGCCATCAGTCCTGGAACTACCCTTATTAAGCTGAGCGCTAACCAAGGGAGCTATACCAGTACCTATGTCCGCTGGCACCGACTTTTTTAAACGATTATTTTTTACATATTACGTTCTTTCCTTAATGTCAATCAGTTGATATTTTCTGATTTCTCAACTAATTAAAACAAGATAAATAAATAAGAAAAACAGCCTTCACATAAATTGATTGAAATCTGAAAAAGAAATGAGCCGACGGTCAAAAAATGCGCGAAATTTATGTGTTACATCCATATTTAAAAAGCACGTGCACGTGTGTGAATACTTTAATAACACTTATATGGCGCCATCTTCTAATATAGCAGCATAACGTAGTAATAGGGCGGGGCAAACTCTAAGTTAGTCAGTGTTAATTAAGTATAGGTTAGTGTTTTTAATAAGCTTTAATCAAATTAAATCGGTGTGGCGCGGCAAAGCCGCGCGACCGATTTAGTATAGGTTAGTGTTTTTTAGTAAGCATTAATGAAATTAAATCGGTCTGGCGCGGCGCAGCCGCGCGACCGATTTAATGCTTACTAAATAACACTAACCTACTTAGTGTTTGAAATTATGTTTTGCAACTTAACGCAGTCTCACATTCCAAATATAGTATTGATTTTTGTGACTCCGCCCAATCCCGGCGTGAATCACATCACGTGACATGTAACATGTTATGTCAAAGGTCAATGCGTCTTTATAGCTGTGTATTGATTTTTGAGACTCCGCCCTATCCACCTGTTCCCGGCGTGACATGTAACAAGAAATGTCAAAGGTCAATGAGTTGCTCTAGCTGTGTACGTAGAACTACGCTCGGGGAGGCTGAAAAAATGAGCATTAAAACGGACCCCGACTTCGATCTCTTCGGCAAAAAAGTGGTGAAAGATATATTATCATACTGTTTAGAAAGATTCATATATCTGCACATATATATATGTGTTATTTTGAGTTTTGCAATTGGACATTATTATTTTTTTTCCGTTTTAGTAACCTTTGTTTGTTAGCCTACTTTTCTTCTCTTCTCATTATTTATTAGAATTTTTTTAATCTCTTTTCTTTGTAAAATGTACTTTTTTTATTTATAACACTTTTTTTTTTTAATTGGTTTTATTTTGCCTATTCTATAAACAAATACTTTTAAAGAGATGGCCGATACTAATGTTGTTAGAACTTTTGGTCAGACCCTTTTGCTTATTTTCTGAAATCTTCAATGTTGTATCATCATTATATACGGCAATAAAATATGTCCAAACTAAACAAAGTAGAAGGGTAGAGTTCTTTTGGATAAATCAGATTGCTTAATTGTTCACTATGGTATCTTGTTTAATAAGGGTTTAATTGCCCGGCTCTGTGAGCGGACTGGTTCACTGTGGTTGTTGTGCTTTTCTTTTATATCGATTTTCATGCGTCCCCATCAAAAATCCCTGTAACACGTTACACATGCGTGATATGGTTAAACACATAAAGCTCCGCCTCTCGACACACCTTGCCGCACATGCGCACTGAAGGTGCATGAAGCTGGTTTAAACTGATCAGCTGATTTTAGTGACAAGTTTATGCCGATTAAATGAATTAAATGGAGACAAACATTTGAAAAATGGAATGATCTCATTGGACAAAATATAATTTCAAACACTAAATGGACTTAATGCTTACTAATAAACACTAACCTACTTAGTGTTTGGAATTATGTTTTGAAATTTAACGCAGTCGCACATTCCAAATATAGTATTGATTTTTTAGACTCCGCCCTATCAACCTGTTCCCGGCGTGAATTACATCACGTGACATGTAACATGTTATGTCAAAGGTCAATGCGTCGCTCTAGCTGTGTATATCTATGTAGATCTACGCTCCAAATGAGCATTGAACCGGAAGCCGACTTTGATCTCTTCGGCAAAAAAGTGGTGATTGAAATTTGAATAAAAGATACTGTTTAGAAAGGTTCATATATCTGCACCTATATATGTTGTGTTTTGGACATTATTATTTTTTTTTATTTAAGTAACCCTTGTTTGTTAGTCGTTTTTTTTTTCTTCTCTTCTAAGCTTTATTAAATATTTTTTTAATCCATTCTGTATTAACATGTGTAGAAATTGAAATTACACAAATGTCTTTAAAGCGATGACAGATACTAATGTTGTTAGAACTTGTGGTCAAACCCTCTTACTTATTTTTTAAAATCTTCAATGTTGTATCACCATTACTTAGGCAATAATACATGTTTAAACTAAACTAAGCGGAAGGACAGAGTTCTTTTGTTATTTTGGATTAATCAGAATGCTGGTGAGTAAATGTTTGTTCTCTATTGTTGCTGTGTATTATTTTTGTCTATGTTCATGCGTTCACATCAAAAATCCCTGTAACACGTTACACATGCGTGCTGTAAGGGACATTGGCATCCAAACTTACCCTCGTTAGATAGATCTATTCAAGAGAAATAATTCTGTACATTTTAAACATGGAGTCACCCGACTACTTTTTGACCTATTTAAGGCCAAATAACATGCGTATGAATTTAGTGCACCGGTCGGCTTGAAGCTGGTTTTAAATTTATCAGTTGATTTAGCGGAATAGTGTTTAGTGACAAGTTGATGCCGATTAAATGAATTAAATGGAGACAAAATTTTGAAAAAATGGAATGATTTCATTGGACAAAATATAATTTCAAACACTAAGAGAGAATTAAGCAGTTAAGAAGCCGTCACTCACTACGCTAATTCTGGCTTCTTAACTGTTAAATTCTCTCTTAATAAACACTAACTATAACGTAATACAGTCGTCTCCATCGTATGTACAAGAATTATTGAAATTTAACTCGCGAGGCTACACGCGTCGACGAATCTATTGCATGGTAGCATTTACGGTTTTATTCCCGCGACTGTACACGAAATTAAAAAAAAAAAAGAATTTTGATATGCAGAATTAATAGGTTTAAGTTTAATTGCTTATATTTTGAAAACCTATAAAACTAGACCCAAATATGCTACAATTGAATTGTAGGGATTTTCAGGACAATTATTTTGGTACCTAGAATACTAAACTTGGAATCTCTCAGCCCCTCACCGCTGTGGGTTCGAATTCCGGTAGGGACTTCGGATTTTTCATGTGAGGAAGCCTTCCAGCTGGCTTGCGGTAGGGCGGTGGTTATATCCGCGTATCTTTGTGTACTCGGGGTCTTCCTCCACCTGTAATTAGCTGGACGTCTCTATATGATTGAAATACTATCACAGCGACGGTAAACCCCAATACAACAACAACAACAACAACAACTAAAATTGGTCAAGTTATAAGAAAGCGATATCAAAATAAAGATTTATTTATTTTCGACATATGGCTTACTTCACAAAATTCATGCATGAGAAGTCCATACGAAAAAAGAAAAGTTAAACGTAGGAAATATAATATATATTCTTTCTAACGGTATTAATCTTTACATATCAAAATGTTGCAGAAAGTCCTATCATTCGTATCAACGAATGAAATCTAGTTATTATTCTTTTTTTCTTCCTCTTATATTTGTGTTAATTTCGAGGTGTTGCCATTGACTCACAACAATGAAAATTTTATGGCACATATTTCAAACCATGAGCTTTTGGAAGCAATAAATTTTATATTCATATGACGTCATATAACGTCAGATTAGACGTCAGGTTAAAAAGTTTGTACGCGGTCTACAGCCATTATTTCTGGACCGATTTTCATCAAAATTTCACAGAATGTGTATGTTAGGCTCTAGTTGTGCATCCCGGTGTCCGTTTTTCCAAATACGAAAAGGCAAAGGTTTTATGGCGAATCCAAGATTCGAACTAATGACGTCAAATTTCAAATGCGTATAAAATCGCTTCCAGAAGAGCTAGAAAGCTAATATTTGGACTGAATATTAGTCTCTAGGTCTTCTTTACATTCTGAAAAGAGGAACGCCAAATGACGTCACATGACGTCATAATCCTATTAAAACTTTCGTATTAAAACTTAACGGTTTTTAAGCCCTGTAGGCTTTATTTTTTGTATGATTTGCTTGAAATTTTGTCTGAAGATGCAGTATTAGATTTTATGGAGCCATGTCACTTTCGTTTCCGGAAAATCCCAAAGGTCAAGGTCATATATCAATTATCGGCTTTTTCTTCGGCCTTAAATATCCCAAAAACGGTTAATATTCTATCGAGACACTATGCGTATAATTTTTAGTGTTTAGAAAGACCTTTCATATAATATTTAGTTTTTGATGATCGGGGTTGAATCGGTTGAGTTATGGCGGAACAACGAAAATTTGGTAATCCTCAATGTGTTTAACAGTTTATATCTCGAAAGCCTTTGATTTTTGAAAATATGATGGTGAATATTATTTGTAGAGCAATGTTTGGCCGTTATTTTGATGCTTAAAGTTTAATGATTGGCCAAAGATTCATGGAGTTATGGGGAAAATACGAAATTCGTGCATATAGTTTTGGTGATTTTTTCATTCTTCAGGAGGTTTAAAAGCTTCTATCTCAAAAAGTATTATAAATATTCCTGTACATAAAGCATGTGAAATGTATATTTAAAAAAAAATTTCCGGGAATCATTGGAAATAACTGCACACATTTAGCGAGTGAGATGTAGAGAATTTTAAAACGATTATTTTGGTACCTAGTGTTTGAAATTGATTAAGTATAAGGAAGTTACATCAAAACAATTTAAACCAATTGTAAGAATTTTCAGAAAATATCCTACTTTCGCTTTCACCTTAATGAAGCATTTTCGGAAAATGTAAGTTTACAGATATGTATTAGTCATATAAATTGCAAAATAAACTTTTTACTAATATCATATTGATATTACTAGCTAAACAAGTGTTGACAATAATTTGATGGTGTGTCAATTCTATTCTTTATCAATATAGTAGAGTACCATAGAGTCCCCAAACAACAACCGGAAGAAAGAAATAAAAAGGTCCCCAAAAAGGTTTAAATTAAAACTTTTAAAAATACAATGTTTTACCAATAATCAAACGGATTTACTTGGCATAAACCTTAATTATAACTTGTAAAAGTGGATCAAGCTGGAAATGACATCTAAACCACACTGAATATCTAAATACAGACGATGTGACACGGCGGTTTAGAGAAATTCCTGGCGTAATGCATTAATTTGGCTAGTTGATAAGTCAAATAAGTCAGTCAACTGTCAAAATTTATGTGATTTGTCAGAGAACGCTGCAATCAAGAGCCAAGACAAATACAAAGATAAGTAAAATTAGTAATGCCTTGGCATTACATTATTGCCTTTTTAAAAACCTGAATGCACTTTTTTCTTATATGCCTGTGGTAAAATTCTTTTTTAAATTTATTTATTTTTGTTAATCAAAAAATAGGAAAAAAAGAAATGCTGAACGGATGTTTATTTTATTGTTTATTGCTCTTTATTTTTTACATCTTGTAGGTTTTGATTTTAAACATATTCTGTCGTAATGCGACAACCATCAAATTACAGGTCATCTTTACTTAACAAATGTCCAATTATACTGCTAGTCATTGGTGTTAAAATTTACATAACTAAGTATACTCCAAAATGTAACGAAACACCTTTTATATAATAGCAAAGGATTTCAATCATGTACTTGGAGAATATATACACACGCATGTGTATTTCAGTGCATGTAAACATAGGTCCCAGTAGAGATTATGATATGTTGACAAATAAAAGCATGTTGCACATCAACCGGCTAGTCGCAAGCGCATGGGGAAAATCCATTATGAAACCATTATGAAGTTGAACTGAGTAAACGGTGAAGACAAATCATTAACCATAATAATTTGAGTTTCAATGTATGAAATATTCATGCGTCCGAGGAGATGCACATAATTTTAATTTTTAAAGTGTGCGTCCTCGAGAGAGATCTGATTTACATGTAACTTAGTGTTTTATATATTTACGCACACATGTACTTGAATTACTGATTTTCATTATGGCAAAAATATGTATGCTTAATATTGCAAAAGAAATTAAAAAAAAACAAACAAAAAAAAAAAAAAAAAAAAATTAGCTGTAAAAAAACAAAAAAAAAAAAAACGACTGGGACTCAAACGTTCAATTTATATATTGTCGGCTATAGCTGGAATTTCCAGCCAGTTATGGTTCGAAATATCTAAGAATGAATTGGGAATTTGCCTTCTGCATAATTAGGACTTTCTGCCTACTGGCAGAAAGTCCTATTGGGTTTGTACTGTTTTTTATTCTTCTTCTTCTTCTTATTCTTTTTTTCTTCCTCTTATATTTGTGTTAATTTCGAGGTGTTGCCATTGACGCAGAACAATGAAAATTTTATGGCATATATTTCAAACCATGAGCTTTCGGATGCAATGAATTTTATATTCATACGACGTCATATAACGTCAGATTTGACGTCAGGTGAAAAAGTTTGTACGCGGTCTACAGCCATTATTTCTGGACCGATTTTCATCAAAATTTCACAGAATGTGTATGTTAGGCTCTAGTTATGCATCCCAGTGTCCGTTTTTCCAAATTCGAAAAGGCAAAGGTTTTATAGCGAATCCAAGATTCGAACTAATGACGTCAAATTTCAAATGCGTATAAAATCGCTTCCAAAAAAGCTAGAAAGCTGTTATTATGACTAAATATTAGTCTCTATGTCTCCTTTTCATTCTAAAAAGATGAACGCCATATGACGTTACATAACGTCATAATCCTATTAAAACTTTCGTATTAAAACTTAACGGTTTTTAAGCCCTGTAGGCTTTATTTTTTGTATGATTTGCTTGAAATTTTGTCTGAAGATGCAGTATTAGATTTTATGGAGCCATGTCACTTCCGTTTCCGGAAAATCCCAAAGGTCAAGGTCATATATCAATTATCGGGTTTTTCTTCGGCCTTAAATATCTCAAAAACGGTAAATATTCTATCGAGACACTATGCTAATTTGTAGTGCTTTGAAATACCTTTCAGATGATATTAGTTTTTGATGATCGGGGTTGAATCGGTTGAGTTATGGAGGAAAAATGAATATTTGGTAACCCCCAGTGTGTTTAACTGTTTATATCTCGAAAACCTTTGATTTTTGAGAATATTATGATGAATATTATTTGTAAAGCAATGTTTGGCCGTTATTTTGATGCTTAAAGTTTAATGATTGACCTAAGATTCATAGAGAAATGGGGAAAAAACGAAATTCGTGCATAGAGCTTGGGTGATTTTTTCATTTTTCAGGAGGTTAAAGAGCTTGTATCTCAAAAAATATTAAACATATTCCTATAGATACAGCATGTGAAATGTAGAGAATTTTCAGACGATTATTTTGGTACCTAGAGTTTTGAAATGAAGTTACATCAAAAATAAGAATTTAAACATGTAAAATTTCAGCGATTTTGCCGTTATGTAAGAGTTTCGCGGCTTATATTTTAAAATTCATAATAAATAAGTCAAAACATTAAGCAAATGAGATGTAGAGAATTTTAAGACGATTATTTTGGAACCTAAAGTTTTGAAGTTGATCAAAGTATAAGGAAGTTACATAAAAAATAAGAATTTAAACATGTAGAATTTCAGCGATTTTACCGTCATGTCTGAGTTTTAAGGCTTATATCTTAAGTATCATTAGAAATAAGTTCTTACATTAAGCAAGTGAGATCTAGAGAATTTTAAGACGATTATTTTGGCACCTAGAGTTTTGAAATTGATCAAAAAATAAGGAAGTTACATAAAAAATACGAATTTAAAGCCAATTGTAAGAGTTTTCAGAATATATCCTACTTTCGCTTTCACCTTAATTGAAGCATTTTCGGAAAATGTAAGTTTACAGATATGTATTAGTCATAGAAATTGAAAAAAAAACTTTTTACTTATATCATATTGATATTACTAGCTAAACAAGTGTACCGTTCCCGGTGGCCGAGTGGTTAGAGCGTTCGCCTCGGGAGCGGGAAGTCGTGGGTTCGATACCAAAGTCGTAAAAAATGGTACTGTTATAGCTCCCTTGCTTGACGCTCAGCATATAAGGGTAGTTGCAGGACTGGTTGGCTCGGTATCAGGATAATGTGACTGGGTGTGGTATCATGTCATATGTCTACGGCGTGATACTGCAGTGTGGCAGCACTATAACTGCATTAAGTAGACATCGTCTCCAAATGACTGAAATACTGTCGTTAAACCCAACAAACAAACAAACAAACTAACTAACTAAACAAGTGTTGACAATGATTTAATGTTTTTTAAAATCATTTTATTTACGTTACTTATACATATCAGTTGCAGCATTGCGTTACCCATAATCCTTTGAGCGTTTTGACACATGTCATTTAGACCGTTGTTGAAACATTGCAATTTCCCAACTTTATTGTTGCGTCAATCGATAAATGTTGTATAAGCTATATTCCAAATTTATGATAAATGATAACCTATGTGAAAATATATGTTATAGTACAATGTAATTTAAATGCCAGCTTGAGATACCATGAGCGTGTATAAGTGTAGACGTTTGAAACAAAATGATAAACACATGTCATCCGTTCAAGACGTTGCAAGCTAATTTGTCCGTTAGCTAAAAGCGCAAAATGAAGTAACTTTGTGTAATACAGTCGTCTCGATCGTATATACAAGCGTTATTGGAATTTAACTCACGAGGCTACACGCGTCGACGATTCTATTGCATGGTAGCATTTACACGGTGCATAACCATATCGGCAGGCTCTCTGCGGAAATTGCTATATCGGTAGGCTCTCTGCGGAAATCGCTATATCGGCAGGCTCTCTGCGGAAATCGCTATATCGGCAGGCTCTGCCATAAAAACTTGCAAACGCTGGACGGAAGGAAAAGAAACAGACCAATGGTCACTTTTCAAAGGTGAGTTGCTCAATATTAAGTTTTGCACGGAATATTAGAGGGGGCCGCCGTGGCCGAGCGGTTACAGTCGTGGACTACAAATATCTCAGTCCCTCACCGCTGTGGGTTCGAATCCCGATAGGGACTTCGGATTTTTCATGTGAGGAAGCCTTCCAGCTGGCTTGCGGTAGGTCGGTGGTTCTACCTGGGTACCTCTGTGTACTCGGGGTCTTCCTCCACCTGTAATTAGCTGGACGTCGCTATATGATTGAAATACTATCACAGCGACGGTAAACCCCAATACAACAACAACAACAATGGAATATTAGAGTATCTTAGCTATGTATATGCGTGTAAACGTTTCAATTATCAACGACTGCGACCTGAAACTTGGCCGAATAGTTTAGTGATGTACCAACATAAACACAACCTCACAGGCTCTCTGCATTTTCCAGCGATTTTTTTTAAAGCATGCTGCCTGCGTACTTTGTGTTTTATTGTTGTGAAATAACAGTTTCATGCTTCTTACCCTTCCAGTGTTTTTTTTCACTGTTGGGGGGAAAGGAGTCCGGACCCAAAGGGGGTGGGAGTGAGCTTAAAAGGGGGAATTTTTCTGCTATGTATTATGTAAACCTCTTATTTAATGATGTTTTATTGCATAAAATATAAAAAGACCAATGATACAACAAGTTTGAACAGTTTTATTAAGAATATAACAGTTAAAAAATGTAGCAGTGAGTCCATGCACACAGTGGTAGGTAAACTGTCATAGAAATGAGGGAGGGGTTGGGTGGGGGGAGTGAAAGAAAATAGAAAATAGGGGATGGGGGATGCCGCCTATATTCTCCGAATAATTTGAACAAAAAACAAAACAAAAACAACACAAACAAACAAACAAATACTGCATTCAATTGTTCTAATACACACCGTTTATTCTCTCCTATGTAAGAAGTAGGATAGGCTGTCAGTTTGTTGCGAAATATTCAACAACTTATTACACATTCGATAAGGATTAAAAATCTTTGGCTGCAAATTGCCGTGAGATATGACGTGTTTCTTCTCACATTTATGTTGTTCATTCATACTGAAAAAAAAAAAAAACTTAAACTAAGCCTATCGCGTTGCTACGGCAACTGAAAGTGATATTAAAGTCAATATTTAAAACAGATAAATTAATATTCATTTTCTTAAAAAAAATGTGACATAGGCCTTGTAAAATCCGAAATCCGTCAAACATATAAACATAAATCTAACTGCTGCATAAATACTCCTAGACTTTGAAATTACACAAAAAGTTCTACGCAACAAACACAATAATTCGAAATACGCTTATAAAATAAATTTACTTTCTTCAGTACGAT
The DNA here is from genome assembly GCA_021229015.1 of Solen grandis. Taxonomy (NCBI): domain Eukaryota; kingdom Metazoa; phylum Mollusca; class Bivalvia; order Adapedonta; family Solenidae; genus Solen; species Solen grandis. The sequence continues at coordinate 1,848,945 of CM037792.1, read as the reverse complement.
GTTTAAGAATAATAAAATGATTATATCAAATGCATATTATTTTATAAACATTATATTGTATGTAAGTTACGTCCCTAGTGGCCCTGTTTTTGACAAAGAAGTGATAGAGTTAGTAATCATTTGTTACTTTAAATCCATGGACGCATGCATTCATTTATGTATTTACTTTCGCTTTGTCAAGCATGTTAATGTGTAAACTGATAAAGTTAGCACAAAGTTAAAATAATAGACTCATTAATTAATACAATATCTTTTTCATGTTTGATTCTCTCTCTCTCTCTCTCTCTCTCTCTCTCTCTCTCTTGAAGGAAGGTGCAATAGTGGCGATTCAAATTATGAGAATTTTTGTAATAAACAATACCCTAGAGGAAATTTATCTTATATATTTTATATCAACAAAATAGTAAAAAGAAAGTATGTAACACATATATACTTTTAACAGATTTGTATCTGACTACGAAACAATACAAATAACATGCAAAGTACGAAATTAAAAACACAAATTCGGGCTAAGGACCCATGAAATTATTCATTTTCCGTAAACAATAAGATAAACCATAGCTTGCAAATAGCCTGCTTGTGGTAAATGCAGAGAGTCTGCCGGTGCTTCAAAAAGTGATGTGCAGAGAGATCTCCAGTGCAACGACAAAACCAAAAGTAGGGGGGTTTCAAGAAATGTACATTAAAATCGGCCAATTTACCGATATCTTCTTGAAGAATATACTTAAAAGAATACATTCGATTGTCATATTGTAGACATAATCAAAGCATTAACCTGCTGAAGCCTGTAGAAAGTGCCGAAGTTGTGTTTATGTTGGTACATCACTAAACTGTTCGGCCGAGTTTCAGGTCGCAGTCGCTGATAATTGAAAAGTTTACACGCATATACATAGCTAAGATACTCTAATATTCCGTGCAATACTTAATATTGAGCAACTCACCTTTGAAAAGTGACCATTGGTCTGTTTCTTTCCCTTCCGTCCAGCGTTTGCTAGTGTTTATGGCAGAGAATGACCGGTGCAAACGCAGAGAGCCTGCCGATATAGCGATTTCCGCAGAGAGCCTGCCGATATGGTTATGCACCGTGATTTAATATTTTATTCCTGCGACTGTACATGAAAATAAAAAAAAGAATTTTGATATGCAGAATTAAGAGGCTTAAGTTTAATTGCTTATATTTTGAATACCTATAAAACTAAACCCAAATATGCTACAATGGAATTGTCGGGATTTTCAGGCCATTTTTTTGGTACCTAGAATACTAAAATTGGTCAAGTTATAAGAAAATGATATCAAAATAAAGATTTATTTATTTTTGCCATATGGCTTATTTCAAAAAGTATGAGAAGTCCATACGAAAAAAAAGTAAAAGGTAGGGAATTTAATATATATTCTTTCTAACGGTATTGATATTTATATTTTTCAATGTTAGCCGAAAGTCCTATCATTCGTATCAACGAATGAAATCTAGTTATTATTATTATTATTCTTTTTTTCTTCTTTTGTACGTTTTAATTTCTATATGTTGTTATGGTCCAAGGGCGATGAAAATTTAATGGCTTATACTTCAGATGCTGCAATTTTGATTTCTATGATTTTAGTATTCCTATGACGTCATGTGACGTCTCACTTTACGTTGTCTACAAAAGTTTGTATGCGGTCTACAACCGTTATTTCTGGACCGATTTTCATCAAAATTTCACAGAATGCGTATGTAAGACTCTAGTTGTGCCTTCCGGTGTCCGTTTTTCAAAAGTCGAAATGCAATAGTTCTATGGCGAATCCAAGATTCGAACCATTGACGTCAAATTTCAAATGTGTATAAAATCGCTAAAAAATGAGCTAGAAAGATGATATTTTGACAAGATATAAGTCTTTAGGTTTCTTTTATATTCTCAGAAGATGAATGCAGTATGACGTCATATGACGTCATGAGGTGAAAATAATTTCTAAATTTTACGTGTTAATTTTTATATGTTGAAAACGTCCGAGCACCGTAAAAATATATTTTTCAGAATATAAATCTCAAGGGTTTCTTTACATTCTCTGAAGATGAACGTCATATGACGTCATATGACGTCATGAGGTGAAAAGTAATTTCTAATTTTTACGTTTTAATTTTTATATGTTTTACACGTTGAAGCACCTTGAAAATTTAATTGCTTATCCTTCAGATAGAACAGTTTGCATTTCAATAATTATCATTTGACTATGGCGTGTTTTGACGTCAAACTTGACGTCGTCTAATAATGTTTTTACGCGGTCTACAGCCATAATTTCTGGGCCGATTTTCATCAAAATTAAAGTCTAATTGTGACTTCCGGTGTCCGTTTTTCCAAATTCGAAAATGCAAAGGTTTTATGGCGGATCAAAGATTCGAACGATTGACGTCAAATTTCAAATACGTATAAAATCTTTTCCAGATGAGTTAGAAATCTAATATTTGGATAGTATATAAGGCTCCAAGAGTGCTTTACATTCTATGAAGATGAATGTCATTTGGCGTCATATGACGTCATAAGGTCAAAAATAATTTCTGATATATACGCGTTAATTTAAATATGATGTTTACTTCCCAGGACCATGGAAAACTAATGGTATATACATCACTCCATTCGCTTTAGAATGCAATGTAATTCATATTAATGTGACGTTATATCACATCAGATTTGACGTCAGGACAAAAAGGTTTTACGCGGTTTACAGCCATTATTTTTGGACCGATTTTCGTCAAAATTTCACAGAATGTATATGTAACGCTCTAGTTGTGTATCCAGGGTCCCGTTTTACAAATTCGAAAAGGCAATGGTTCTATGGCGAATCCAAGTTTCCAACCATTGACGTCAAATATATATAAAATCGCTTCCAGATGATTTAGAAAGTTGATAATTGGACTGAATATTAGTCTTTAAGCCTTATTTATATTCTGTGAGGATTAACGTCATTTGACGTCATGAGGTCAAAAAGAATGTTAATATATCTACGCTTTAATTTCTATATGTTGCAAATTGCAAGGAGCATGAAAAAATTACTTGATATATTTAAGATACTTAATATTTCATTTCATTGGTTTTCTTATGCCTATGACGTCATATGACATCAAACTTGACGTTGTCTACACAAGCTTGTACGAGGTATACAGCCATTATTACAGGATGGAATTCAAATTGTAAGCATTTTAAATAAATTTGATTTGTAACATACATTATAAAAATAGTCCAAGTTAAATAAATCGATATAAATGCCATATCCATAAAGTTAAACGGTTTATTTTTCAAAGTTTATTTAAGTTATGGCCATACAAAAGCAAGTTAAAGGCTGGAATTCCATATCTTTTTACTTTATTTGCTTTTAAGTGTTTGACAAATGTAGCAGAAAGTCCTATCATTCGTATCAACGAATGAAATCTAGTTAGGACTTTCTGCCTACTAGCAGAAAGTCCTATTGGGTTTGTACTGTTTTTTATTCATCTTCTTCTTATTATTCTATTTTTCTTCCTCTTATATTTGACTCAGAACAATGAATATTTTATGACATATATTTGAAACCATGAGCTTTCGGATGCAATGAATTTCATATTCATGTGACGTCATATAACGTCAGATTCGATGTCAGTTGAAAAAGTTTGTACGCGGCCTATAGCCATTATTTCTGAATCGATTTTCATCAAAATTTCACAGAATGTGTATGTTAGGCTTTAGCTGTGCATCCCGGTGTCCGTTTTTCCAAAGTCGAAAAGGTAAAGGTTTTATGGCGAATCCAAGATTCGAACTAATGACGTCAAATTTCAAATGCGTATAAAATCGCTTCCAGAAGAGCTAGAAAGCTGATATTTGGACTGAATATTAGTCTCTTCAGATAAAACATTTTTCATTTCAATCATTTTCATTTGTTTATGGCGTGTTTTGACGTCAAACTTGACGTCTTCTTAAAATATTTGTACGCGGTCTACAGCCATTTTTTCTGGGCCGATTTTCACCAAAATTTCACAGAATGTGTATGTTAGGCTCTAGTTGTGCATCCCGGTGTCCGTTTTTCAAAATTCGAAAAGGCAATGGTTTTATGGCGAATCCAAGATTCGAACCATTGACGTCAAATTTCAAATGCGTATAAAATCGCTTACAGATGAGCTAGAATGATGGTATTTGGACAGAACATAAGTCTCTAGGATTTATTTACATTCACAAAAGATGAACATCATATGACGTGATGAGGTGAAAAGAAATTTCTAAATTTTACGTGTTAATTTTTATATATTGAAAACGTCTGAGCACCTTGAAAATTTAATAGCAAATGCTTCAGATAGAACATTTTGCATTTCTATAATTTTCATTTGACTATGACGTGTTTTGACGTCAAACTTGACCTCGTATTAAAATATTTGTACGCGGTGTACGAAGATGAAATAAGATTCGAACATAGGACCGAAAATTTCATTTTAGGATTAAAGAGCTTCAGGATGAGATAGAAAGTTGAAACTTACACAGTTTGCAGTTCTGCATAATTTCTTAATATATTTTGAGTCGTGACGTCAAATGTCGTCATGTGACGTCATAAGCATACCACTTAATTTTAATTTGGGGCAATGATTTCGACATGATGCCAGTTGTTCAGAATAATGAAAATTTCAGAGTTATTGCAGTAAAGTATGCGCTTTTGAACAAAAGAATTTTCAGCACCCTATGACGTCATGTGACGTCAGAGCTAAAAATAGTGAAAAATAGTGTTCGCGCTCTACAGCGACCATTTATGATCAGATTTTCTTCAAATTTTCACAGATGGTACACCTTGAATCTAAGGTGTGCATATCCTGCCAGCTTACCTAAATTCCGAAAAACCGAAGTTCTGTGGCTGAAGTAAAATTCAAACATAGGACCAAAAATTTCATTTTAGGATTAAAGAGCTTCAGGATGAGATAGAAAGTTGAAACTTACACAGTTTGCAGTTCTGCAGCATTTCTACAAATATTTTGAATCGTGACGTCATAGGACGTCATAAGCATACCACTTAATTTTAATTTGGGGCAATGATTTCGACATGATGCCAGTTGTTCAGAATAATGAAAATTTCAGAGTTATTGCAGTTAAGTATGCGCTTTTGAACAAAAGAATTTTCAGCACCCTATGACGTCATGTGACGTCAGAGCTAAAAATAGTGAAAAATAGTGTTCGCGCTCTACAGCGACCATTTATGATCAGATTTTCTTCAAATTTTTACAGATGGTACATCTTGAAACTAAGGTGTGAATATTTTATCAGCTAACCTTAATTCCGAAAAACCGAAGTATTGTGGCTGAAGTAAGATTCGAACGTAGGACCAAAAATTTCATTTTAGGGTCAAAGAACTTTGGGATGAGATAGAAAGTTGAAACTTACACAGTTTGCAGTTCTGCATAATTTCTTAATATATTTTGAGTCGTGAGATCATATGACGTCATAAGCATACTACTACAACTACTACTTTTTTTTTTTCTTCGTAACTAAACGCTTATTTTTCGCGGAATATAATTTCAATTGTTCAGCATGAACATGAAATACTACCATTACTACTTAATATATTTGTACGCGGTCTAAAGCTATTATTTCTGGGCCGATTTTTACCAAAATTTCTCAGAAAATGTGTATGTTAGGCTCTAGTTGTTCATCCCGGCGTCCGTTTTTCCAAATTCGAAAATGCAAAGGTTATATGGCGGATCCAAGATTCGAACTATTGACGTCAAATTTTATATACGTATAAAATCGCTTCCAGATGAGTTAGAAATCTGATATTTGGATAGTATATAGGTCTCCATGTCTGCTTTATATTCTTACACAGTTTGCAGTTCTGCAGAATTTCTACATTTATTTTGAGTCGTGACGTCATATGACGTCATGTAACGTCATAAGCATTCTTCTTAATTTTCATTTTAGGGCAATGATTTCGACATGATGCCAGTTGTTCACAGTAAAGTATGCGCTTTTGAACAAAATAATTTTTCAGCACCCTATGACGTCATGTGACGTCAGAGCTAAAAATAGTGAAAAATAGTGTTCACGCTCTACAGCGGCCATTTATGATCAGATTTTCTTCAAATTTTCACAGATGGTACATCTTGAAACTAAGGTGTGCATATCCTGTCAGCTAACCTTAATTCCGAAGTTCTGTGGCTGAAATAAGATTCGAACATAGGACCGAAAATTTCATTTTAGGATTAAAGAGCTTCAGGATGAGATAGAAAGTTGAAACTTACACAGTTTGCAGTTCTGCATAATTTCTTAATATATTTTGAGTCGTGAGATCATATGACGTCATAAGCATACTACAACTTTTTTTTTTTTAAATATTTTTCGCGGAATATAATTTCAATTGTTCAGCATGAACATGAAATACTACCAGAGGTGAGTCATTACATGAAACTTTTATCTCTTGCTTTTTGCATTAACACAGGTTGGAGAAAGTCCTATCATTCGTTTAGACGACTGACATCTAGTTATTATTATTCCAACCTAATTTAAGAGATTAATTTATATGTGTTGTCAATGGCCAAGCGACATGAAAATTAAAATACCTGGAGAAAAAAGTAAGAAATTTTAAAATCAAGTGTTTTTCAATGACGTCAAATGACGTCAGATTTGACGTCAGCTTCAAAAGTTTGTTCGCGCTCTAAACCCTTCAATTTTCGTCTGATCATCTTGATAATTTCACAGAAGATGTATTTTAAGATGTAGATGTGCACCTTTGCATTCAAATTTCAAAATTCGAAAAGTTTAGGGTTTCATGGCGATTCCGAGTTTCGAAGTTTGGTCCTAAATAAATTTTAATCCCCCCCCCCCCCCCCCCCGATGCGTTAGAAGCATGAACATTGGACAGCATATTGGCATAGAGGTTTACATTCTTTTTTCTAAATGGTTTTCTCTTAAGTCACGTGATTATAACGTTATTAAAATGACAAAAAATAAACACAATTTCTTTTAACATTTCTCTCTTTCTGGTATAATGAATTTTGAATCAATCTTAATTGATAGAATTAAAATTGAAGTGATGCATACTGCAAGAAATGTTTGTTTCGTCACGTAGTTATGACGTTATGCATTTTAAAGCAAGAATTATTGAAAAAAATAAAATCGCCAGTTAGACCAATGAACTCAAACTTTTCAAAAATGTCGAAACTTAGTATGTTCATAATGTCTTGAAAATTTCAAGTTATTACGTAATCAAACATGACAGATATTCATGTTTGATGGAATGCCTGCTTGAAAATGAAGTAATATTGCCGTTATGCCAATCTTAAGCATACCTTAAGGAATTAACGTGTGTGTCACTTGCTTATGACAACATTGATTTGTAAGTAAGTAATATTGCCGTACCTTTAAATGCGCAAAAAGTTCAGAAAATTTCAAGTGATTACGTCATCAAACATGACATATTCATGTTTTTCGTATAAGGGCTAATTCATGAAAATCTATAAATATGAAAAATGAAATGAAAGCGGTCACTGGGTTGGTTGAGCAAGATCCGGTTGTTCTTTCGCAGAAAAGAGTGCCCGTGTTGAATCGTGAATTGTTATACGTTTTTGAGTAAATGAGTTGCATTTTAGGATGAATTAATTTAAATATACCAGAGCCAGAAAACCTGTACGGATATCTTATTGCATTTGCCAAGACAAAGACCAATTGGGTGTTGTTATGTTTTTTTTTCTTCTTCTTTTTATTATTTTACTTTTTTCTTCCTTTTGATGTTCAAATTAAAACAGGTTGCCGATGAGCCAGCAGCATGAAATTTGAACAGTAACATCAGTGACTTTGGCACTTTAATGCGGCTATGGGTATCTCAAAAACGGAATATTATACCTAGACACTATGAGTAAAATTTGTAGTGCTTTGAAAGACCTTTAAAGTAATATTTAGTTTTTGAAGATCGGGTTTGAATGGAGTTATGGCAAGTAAACAGAAAAGTGTACTTTTTACGAAATTGAAACGCTGTAGCGTAATGAACTTTGAGTCAATCATTATGCATTTTTCAGGATTAACACACTAAAAAGTGTAGTGATGTATACTGTAAGGAATATTTGTTTGACGTCACAGTTCAAATAAGCTACCAAATTTGGTTCGCACTCTGCAGCCGTTAATATTGGTCCGATTGACTTGATATTTTAACAGAAGGTGGAAGTTGGAATGTAGATGTGCATACTTTCTTGAATTTTCAAAATACCAAAAGTTCGAGATTCGAACTTTGGTCATAGAAATATAATTTCGTGTTACAACGGCTCCTGATGAGTTAGAAGCGTGAAAATTGGATAGCATATGTGTCCTGATGTCTTCTTTGTATTATTTGACAACTAACTTCGTGTGACGGTATTTGAAGTCACACTGTGATAAGAAATTTTGCTTTCGAAATTAGCGGCTTTTAGGACCCGCAGGCTTGATTTTTTGACAGATTGGCATGTTACTTTCAATTAATGTGCAACTTCGTATCCCACCGTGCATTGTGACCTCCGTTTCCGGAAAATTGCAAAGGTCAAGGTTTTTATTCGGCCATCGGTATCTCAAAAACGAAAGATATTTCACCTAGACACTATGAGTAAATTTTGTAGTACTTTGAAAGACCTTTCAGTTTTCGAAGATCGGGGTTAAAACGGTTGAGTTTTGGCAGTTAAACGAAGTGTACTTTTAACGAAATTTTAAACGCTGTAGCTTCATTCACTTTGAGTCAGTTATTATGATTTTTAAGGATAAACAAACTTAAAAGTGAAGTGATGTATACTGCCAAGAATATTTGTTTGGTCACCTGATTGTTACGTCATGAATATTAAAGTATGAATTATTTAAAAAATTATATACAATTTTGCAGAAATGACGCAAACTAAGATGTGCAAAAAGTCGTGAAAATTTGAAGTGATTGCGTCATCAAACATGGCAGATATTCATGTTTTTCTGATAAGGGCTTGTATATGGAAATCTAGCAATTTGAAGTTAAAAAAAAAAGGAAAGCGGTTATTGGGTTGGTTACCCACGATCCGGACCTTCCTACGCAGGAAAGAGTGCCCGTGTTGAAAGGTGATTTGCAATGCATATTTGATGCGGTGCATTTCAGGATGCAGTGGTATACACCAGGACCGATAAGTCTTTGTTATTACGGCTTTCTTCAAACTTTTATTAGAGCTTTCTGCCTCAAGCAGAAAGTCCTATTGGGTTTGTTGTTTTTTCTTATTATTAGAGCTTTCTGCCCCAAGCAGAAAGTCCTATTGGGTTTGTTATGTTTTTATAAGGGGTTTTCGCAGAAAGACCTATTGAGTTTGTGATATTTTTTTTCTTATTATTATTCTACTTTTTTTTCCTTTGGAGGTTCAAATTAAAACAGGTTGCCGATAAGCCAGCAGCATAAAATTTTAACACTATGCACATAGACTTTGGCACTTTCGATTGCAGTAATTTTATTCTTCATGTCACGTGACGTCAGAGCTGAAAATAGTTACACCAAAGCTTGTACGCGCTCTACATCCATCATTTCTTGACCGATTCATTTGATTTCTTCACATAATGTATGTATTATGATTTAGTTGTGCAGGATTATATACACTTTGCAAGATAAAAAAGACTAAGGATCTATGGCTGAACCAAATTTCGAACTTACAAAGCTCTCAGATAAGCTAGAAACTTGAAATTGGGCAGAACATGTGTCCTGTGGATTTCTTTCAGCTCTGAGAAGACTGACGTCATATGACGTTAAATGACGTCATGACGCATTAAGAATCTTTTAATTCAAAATTTAGAGGCTTTTTAGTCCTACATACCTTAGTTTTTTGGCGATTTGCATAAAATTTTCACTGAAAGTTCAACAGTGATCTCATTGCCATTAGTCACTTCCGTTTCCGAAAAACTGCAAAGGTCAAGGATACATGTCAATTATTTTTTCTTTGATCGTAAATATCCCAAACACGATAAATATTCTATCGAGACTCTATGGGTATGATTTGTAGTGCTTTGAAAGAAAGACCTTTCATGTGAGATTTAGTTTTTAAAGATCGGGGTTGAATCAGTTGAGTTAATGCAGAAAAACAAAAAATTTGCTACCTTAGGTACACTTAACTACTTATATCTCAGTAATTATTGAGTTTTGTTAATAAGAGTAATAATATTATTTGTAGAACATTTGCTGGCCGTTATTTTCGTGTTTAGATATTAAAGATTGACTTGATATTCATTAAAATATAGGGAAAAAAACATAACGACATGAACATATTTACCCCGTTTTTTTCCGTTTTCTCAAGATTTAACCGTCCATATCTAATATGTGGTTAAAGATACATACATTTAGATAGCGTGTGAATTATGGGGAATTAGAAGACATTTCTAACGGTACCTAGCTTTTTAAAATTCGAAATCATATAAGGAAGTTACATAAAAAATAAGAATTCATTTATACAGTTCTTTCATGCACTTCTGCAGTTAGTCCCAATCACTTGATTGCTTTTTTCGAAGAAACTTTTAATTTTTGAAATTAACATAAAGAAGAATATTTTAGCGTGATGCAATGCGGATCTAATGGTATGCAGGTTTAAATGAACGGACCATTAACTATAAAGTGATTTGTCGAAGGGCAAACATTGACATGAACATCTTTTTGCCAATTTTTGCCATTTTCTTGAAAAATAACATTCTAAATCTCGAAAACCGTAAGAGAAAAGTTGAAACCAATCACAAAACCTTGTGAACACTCCAGATGCTACAGTTTTGGCCCAATCTTCATGAAAGTTGGTCAGGGTAGTTGTCTACTTGATATCTTGGGTGAGCTCGAAATTGGGTCACACGGGGCCAAAACCTAGGTCACCAGGTCAAATCTTTGAAAAACCTTGTGAACACTCTAGAGGCAACAGTTTCAGCCTAACCTTAATGTTACTTAGTCAGAATGTTTGCATCATATCTCGGATGAATTCAATACTGGGCCACATGGGGTCAAAAAGTAGGTCACCAGGGAAAAATCATGTGAACACTATAGGGGCCTACATTTTTGTACCAGTCTTCATTAAACTTGAAAAGAATGATGACTGCATGAATTCCCAGTTGAGTGCAAATTCAGGTAGGATCAAAGTCTAGGTCACTTAGTCAAATGTTGGAAAAAGACTTTAGATGCCACATTTTTCGACACCATGAATAAAACACAGCAATCTTACTCAGATGAGCGACACAGGGCCATCTTGGCCCTCTTGTTTAAAATAACATAAGAAACAATATTATAGCATGATGCAATGCGTTTCTAATGTTATGTAGATCTTAATGCTCGGACCATTAATTATCAAGTTATTTGTCGAAGGTAGTATTTGACATGATTATCTTTTTGCCGATTTTTGCCCCCCTTCTTTTGAGGAATAACTTTGTATATCTCAAAATCTTACATATATGTTTAAACATGACGTAGGTGAATGTTTGAATTCAGAAGACCTTTCTAACGGTACCTAGGTTTTTAAAATCGGACATCATATAAGGAAGTAACATGAAAAATAAGAATTAATTAAAACCCGCTTCTGCAGTTGATCCCACATATTATTCAAAATTTTATTTCTGTTACATAAAAGGCATAATGTGATACAGTAATTTATTTTAATGCTCTGTGCCCCCTTTAATTCAGCAAATATATTCAATTAAAATATAAGAACTAAATGATTTGCAAGAAAGGAACCTATTATATCTATTTGACATGTAAAGAGGACTAGTGATACTTCATTCCCTTGTAGAACATCAAATTTGAGTATTATTTTAATCATTTTAAAGATGGTTTTAAAAAAGCTAGCATTATGAAATCATTACTGAAAAAAAGCTACATATTCCCGTATGAATGCATTGACTTTAAAATCTAAATTATGTCATATGACGTCACAGATTTCATATGCTATTTATATAAGTTTGCACTCTACAGCTGTGAATTCGGAACGGATTTTCTTCAATTTTTTGAAGATGGTGCGTATCAGAATAGTTAAAGGGTATGATCAGGTTTGACATGGTTTGCAGCGGAGAAAGCCCTTTCTTTTGTTTGGAACAAAAGAAATCTAGTTCTTAATATTCTTCTTTTCTTCTTCTCTACGCCTTAATTTCTATATTTTGCAAGAGCCACAGAACCATGACAATTTGATTTGGTATATACTTCAGATGCTGATATTTGGACGTCAATGATTTTTTTATGCCTATGACGTCGTATAACGTCACACTTGACGTTGTCTACAAAAGTTTGTACGCGGTCTACAGCCTTTATTTTTGGACTGATTTTCATCAAAATATCACAGAATATTTATGTTACGTTCTAGTTGTGTATCCCGGTATCTGTTTTTCAAATTCGAAAAGGCAAAGGTTTTATGGCGAATCCAAAGTTCGAACTTTTGACGTCAAAATTCAAATACGCATAAAATCGCTTCCAGATGAATTACGGAAATGATTTCTAGATATATTATTGGTCTCCAAGTATGTTTTACATTCTGTGAAGATGAACGTCATTTGACATCATATGACGTCAAAAGCTGAAAAATAATTTCTGATTTCTATGTGTTGACTTCTATATCTTACAAACGTTCGAGCCCCTTGAAAATTTAATAGCATATGCTTCACGTTAAATATCTTGCATTTCAATCATTTTCTTTTGCTTATGACGTGTCTTGACGTCAAACTTGACGTCAGCATAAAAAGGTTGTACGCGGTCTACAGCCATTATTTCTGGACCGAATTTCATAAAAATTTCACAGAATGTGTATGTTACGCTCTAGTTGTGCATCCCGGAGTCCGTATATTCCAAATTCGAAAAGGCAAAGGTTTTATGGCGAATCCAAGATTCGAACCATTTCCGTAAAATTTATAAGACCTATAAAATCGCTTCTAGATGAGTTAGAAAGCTAATATTTGGACAGATTATAAGTTTCCAAGTGTGTTTTACATTATGTGAATATGAATGTCATTCGACGGCATATGACGTCAAAATGTCAAACAGAATTTCTATGTTGTAAAGTTTCCAGGACCATGACAATATATAAGCATATGCAGCAAATGATGAACTTTTGAAGGCAATGAATGCCATATTCATGTGATTTCAAATAACGTCAGATTTGACGTCAGGACAAAAAGTTTGTACTTGATCTAAAGCCATTATTTCTGAACCGTTTTCCATCAAAATATCTCAGAATGTGTATACTATGCTCTAGTTATATATCCAGGTATCCGTTTTTCATAATTCATAAAGGCAAAGGTTCTATGGCGAATCCAAGATTCGAACCATTGACCTCAAATTTCAAATTACACTATTCAGCGTAAAGACAGGAACAGACATGGAGGAGGAGTATGCATTTATATAAGGAGTGACATTTCTTTTAATTCTTGTCTTGAACTTTCCCATGATCAGTTGGAAGCCATATGGATTTCTTTACTTCTGCCAAAGACTAAACCTTTATTATTTGGTGTTTTATATAGACCACCCTCCCAGGCAAATTTTTATGACATTTTAGATAGTGTTTTTTCATCAAGCCAGTTTTTTAATGAATATGAAACCATAGTAATGGGAGATTTTAACACAGATGTATCTTGTACTTATAATAACCTTTTATTGAAATCGCTTAATTATTTTACAACCATGTTCAATCTTAAACAAATAATTAACACTTGTACAAGAGTTTGTCAATCTTCAGCAACCACAATTGATTTAATTTTAGTGTCAGATGTTGACAAAATTTCTCAGTCTGGTGTGATTGAAACCTCTTTTAGTGATCATTTTTTAACATACTGTACAAGGAAAAGTAGGAAGGTGAAATTTGGTTGTCATAGGACTGTAACTCTAAGATCCATGAAAAATTATAACAAGGATGATTTTCAATCAAATTTATTGGCTACCGACTGGAGCCCTGTCCTTCTGTCAGACAATGTTATTGAAGCATGGGATGTTTTTAAAAAGCTTTTTACATCTATCATTGATAATATTGCACCAGTTAAACAAGTTAGAATAAAACAAAAGACTGAGCCTTGGATTGATGATGAAATTCTTTCAGCTATTAAAGCAAGGGACAAGGCTTTTCACAGTTTTAAGTTACAAAAATCTGAAAAAGTTTTAATTGTTTTAAACAACTAAGAAATAAAGCAAAGTCCTTGATTGATAAAGCAAAGAAGAGTTATTTCTCTGAAACACTTGAACAAAACAAATATGACTCTAAGTCTCTATGGAAAACATTAAAACAACTTGGTGCTCCTTCAAAGAAAGAGTCCACATCTAGTTCAAATATATGCTTAAACATTAATGGTAATATATGTTTTGAAAAGAAAACTATTGCAAATTCATTTAATGAGTATTTCACTACAGTTGCTGCAAGTCTTGTTGAAAAGCTTCCCCCTTCTGTTAATAAATTTGGGTTAAACTTTGTTACAAATTTTTATTCACTATAGGGAGTTTATCAAAACAGTTGTTCATTTTCAATTGTTTCTAAAAACAAATTGTTGAAGTATTTAACACAGCTTAGTGCAAAAAAGGCCACTGGTCTAGACGGTATTTCCTCTCGTTTTGTCAGAGATGGTGCCCCTTTGATAGTCCAGCCCCTAACCCATATTATTAATCTATCTTTAATACAAGGTGTTGTGCCTTATGATCTGAAATCAGCTAGAGTTGTTCCCCTTTTTAAAAAGAATGATAAAACTAATGTTGGAAATTACCGCCCTGTATCAGTTTTAAATATTATTTCTAAAATACTTGAAAAGGTTGTTTATGACCAAGTTGAATCTTTCCTGAAAGAGAAGAATTAATTGTATGAATTTCAATCGGGATTTAGAAGCGGGTTTTCCACTGACTCATGTTTGATTTATCTAACTGACTACATACGTTTTGAAATGGATAAAGGTAATATTGTTGGTATGGTACTTTTGGACTTACAAAAAGCATTTGACACTGTAGATCACTCAATTCTTCTCATGAAACTTAAAGCTTGTGGATTTAGCAACGACATTGTAAGGTGGTTTAACTCTTATCTCTCAGATAGGCGTCAACTTGTTGATGTTTCTGGAACATACTCAACTGCTTCCCCAGTTACTTGTGGCGTGCCTCAGGCCAGGGCTCTTTACTTGGCCCTCTGTTTTTAATATATTTGAATGACATGTCATCGGTGGTCAGTAGTAAACTTTTGTTATATGCTGATGATTCAGCCATATTAGTTGCTGATAAGGATAAATCCAAGGTTGAATCATTATTATCATCTGATTTAAAAAATGTAAGTAATTGGCTCATTGACAACAAGTTATCTTTGCACCTTGGTAAAACAGAATCAATACTTTTTGGGTCAAGTCTAAAATTGAAGGTCAATAGAAATCTCAACATAACTTGTAATGACTCTTTAATTAAACATACCTCATCAGTAAAATACCTTGGTGTAACCTTGGATCAAACATTATCATTTAATGATATGGCTCAGTCAATTTTAAAAAAGGCCAATTCTAGATTGATGTTTCTTTACAGGAAAAAGGATTATTTGACAAGGCACACAAAAAACTTCTTGTTTTTTCATTAATTCAATGCCATTTTGATTATGCTTGTTCTATTTGGTATTTTAGTTTGTCAAAAAGTTTACAAAAAAAGTTCCAAATTACTCAAAATAAGCTCATTAGATTTGTTTTAGACCTGGATGCCAGATGTCATATTGGCAAAGAACAGTTTAAGTCTGTAGGTTGGCTTCCAGTTTATAGAAGAGTTGACTGTATTACATTGTCTCATGTATTTAAAGTCAAACATGGGTTATCCCCAACTTACTTACAGTCTAAATTTACACAGCAAAACTGTATTCATTCATACAATACCAGGCTCAGTAAAAATGGTGCATATGCTCTTCCTAAAGTTGAAAGTTTTGGTTGTAAAACATTCAGTTTTGTGGGTTCCAAGTTATGGAACTTGTTACCAACCAATGTTTTATGTATATTTTATTTTTAAATTTTTATTATTTTCTTAGGTTTAAACTTGTTTATGTTAAATTAAGGTATTGAAGTATTTTACATTATTTGTTAATATTAAATATAATTTTTTAAATGTACTTGTAAGATATCATTTGGCATGTCATTTTAAAGTTAATATTTTTTTTTAATTATATTTTGCATACAATATTTTTATTTAAGTAAAATAGGCCATTTCAATTTCAATGTAAAATTATTAGGAATATTTTACTGTTACACTGTTGTCACTTTGCCAATTACATTCCTATATTAGTCAGTCCACCTTATGAGTTTGTTAATTGGTCATCTGTCGTCGTGTATAGTTTATGTATTTTTCTTTTACTATAGCATTTAATTAATGCATTGCCTCTCTATGTCAAGCCACCAACACAAAGGACCACAATGGAAATAAGAGTTATTTACTCTTTTTTGTGTCGTCCTTGGTGTTGGTGTGCTTGACATGGATTTAATTTATCAACATGTAACAATTTTATATGTGCTTGTTTTATAAATTGTCCATGCCAATGCATATCTGCAAAATAAAATCTATCTATCTATCTATCTAAATATGTATAAAAATCGCTTCAAGATGAGTTAGAAAGCTGATTTTTTTTTAGTTTCTATGACTTATTTCTATTCTGCAAGGATGATCGTCATACGATCAAAAAGAATTTCTTATATTTACGCGTTAATTTCTATATGGTGCAAATATTACAGGGGCACGAAAAATAATGTCATAAATTTAAGATACTGCATATTTCATTTCATTGATTTTCTTATGACTATGACGTCATATGACGTCAAACTTGACGTTGTCTACAAAAGATTGTACGACGTCATATGACGTAAAACTTGACGTTGTCTACAAAAGTTTTACGTTCTAGTTATGCATCCAGGTGTCCGTTTTTCCAATTTCATAAAGACAAAGATTCAAGGGCGAATCCAATATTAGAACCATTGACTTCAAATTTCAAATACCAAATTAAAATTGCTTCCAGATAAGATAGAAAGCTGCTATTTGGACTGAAAATTAGATTCCAAGTCTGTTTACATCCTGAAAAGATGAACGTCATTTGACGTCATAAGGTGAAAAATAATTTCTGATTTCTGCGTGATAACTTCTATATGTTGCAAACGTCCGAGTACCAAGAATATTTAACAGCATATTCTTGACATAGTTCATTTTCCATATTGATTTTCTTTTGCCTTTGGCGTGTTTTGACGTTAAACTTGGCGACGTCTAAAAAAGTTTGTATGCAGTCGTTAGCCATTATTTCTTGACTGATTTCCATCAAAATTTCACTGAATATATTACGTGTTTTAGTTGTGCATCCTGGTGTCCATTTTTCCAAATTCGAAATGTCAAATCTAAGATTCGAACCATTGACCTCAAGTTTCAAACGGATATAAAATCGATTCCCGAAGAGTAAGGAAGCTGATATTTGGAATGAATATAAGTCTCTAAGAGTCATTTTTATTCTGTGAATATGAACGTCATTTGATGTCATATGACGTCATCCGGTCCAAAAGAATATCTTATTTCTACGCGTATTATTTTATTTATTGCATAGGTCCCAGGACCACGAAAATTCAAAGGCATATACCTCAGATATTGACATTTATATTTCAATGGTTATTCTATGCCTATGACGTCATAAGACGTCAAACATTACTTTGTGAATAAAAGGTTGTACGCAATCTACAGCCAGAATTTCTAAGACTTCTTTCTATTCTGTAAGGAGGAACGTCATTTGATGTCATATGAAGTGATAAGGTCAAAATAATTTCTTATATCCAAGGGTTTATTTCTATATGTTGCAAGGATCCCAGGGGCATGAAAAATTAATGGCATATATTTAAGATACTTTATATTTTATGTCATTAATTTTCTTATGCCCATGACGTCATATAACGTCAAACTTGACGCTGTCTACAAAAGATTTTATGCGGTCTATAGCCATTATATTCGGACCGAGGTTCATCAAAATTTCATAGAATATGTATGTAACGTTCTAGTTATGCATCCCGGTGTCCGCATTTTCCAAATTCGAAAAGGCAAAGGTTCTATGGCGAATCCAATATTCGAACCATTGACGTCAAATTTCAAATACGTATAACACTGATTCCAGATGAGTTAGAAAGGTAATATTTGGACTGAATATAAGTCAGTACGTACTCTTTACATTCTGAGAAGATGAACTTCATATGTCGTCATTTGACGTTTAAAGTCCTAATCACTTTTTGTACTGAAATTTAACGGGTTTTACGGCCTGTAGGCCTTATTTTTTTTAATTTTCATGAAATTATGACTGAAGGTGCATCATTAGATCCTATGGCACAATATAACTTCCGTTTCCAGAAAAAAAGCAACGGTCAAAGTCATATTTCAATCATCGTTTTCTTCTCTTTGGCCTAAAACGATAATATTCTATCAAGACACTAAACATATAATTTGTAGTGCTTTGAAAGCCCTTTCAGCTTTTGATGATCGGGGTTGAATCAGTTGAGTTATGGCTGAAAAACAAAAATTCTGTTACCCCAACTGCGCTTAACAGTTTATATCTCGAATAGGTTTTCGAAAATATGAATATGATTTTCATTTGTAGGGCAATGTTTGGTCGTTCTTTTGACGCTTTAAGTTTTACGATTGACCCAAGAATCATGGAGTAATGCAAATAACAAAATTCGTGTATGTTACTTTATGATAAACCCAAACCTATTGCAATCGGATTGAATGGATATTCAAGACATTTCTTTTGCTAACTAGATTACTGAAACTGGTCAACTTGTAAGAAAATGATGTCAAAATAAGAATTTATGTAAAGTTAATTTTGACATGCGATATAAAGCTCTTACG
>CM037792.1:1780068-1830068 GCA_021229015.1 Solen grandis | reverse complement strand
TAGCATCGATCTGTTATTTTGGAGAAAGACACGAAAGAGTCATTGTATCAAACAATCTAGAATTATATCATTGTGGATTCACTGAAGGATATCTGCATGAATATTCAACCTCATTTTTGAAATTTTAATATTTTTTGTTTAAGCATTTAGATCGGGGAGAATAAGTACGTTTAACAATGGAATTCTTGATAACCCAAATGGTCAATTTCTCTCACTTCGATGGCAGTGTCAGTACTGCTCACATTATTGAGTGCAAGCAAGTTGGCAGCCGTCTTAGAAGATTCGGAGATGAAAAAGAACTCGAGCAAAAACGAAGGAAAGAAATGGACAGGCTCCGCGCCGAGAAGCACGAACAGTTCGTGCGAAACACACGAACTGTCGTCTGCTGGTTGATTGAACTTCTGGTTCAAATACACGACGCCAAAATATGACAGAGTAGGACATTCTCTTCTGGTGAGTATCATTTTGGGTGGTATAACCACTGTCATTGTCCAGTTAGAAAATTATGTTTTTATTGATTGTCACATCATGATTTATGGTAATCTATACGAACCGTTTTGAGTTCATTCTGTCATTATAGAAACCAACAAAGTATTATTACCGGACAAAACTGCCATTAGTATCACCATGCATCTTCATACGAAATAACAGCTGTGCAAAGTGACACCGATTGTGAAAAAAAAATCTTACTCTTTCAGGGAACATGGTTGCACACTGAATTTTCTCCATAGGAAGGGTTCCGGAGGAGGAAGTAACAGATGTTCATCTTTGGCCTCAAACGGAAGTCCTCGGTCAAATACGACTCATGACGAAACTAACCTTCCTGGACGATGTTCATTTCTCGGTTATGATACTGAATTAGAGGACACTGGTCCAGATGTAAATCGGAAGAAACATGCGCATAGACACTTTTGAAAAAATCCTTTCGAAATACCACATAGCTGGATTACAAATTGGTAGATGTTATGTTCTGTTCTAATGTATTGTATTCAATTCAATTCTATTTAATTCAATTACTCACCACGATTTTATCTTGTGTTTTGTTTGTTTGTTGTTGTATCTTTGTTTCAATACAATTTAATTATAAGTTACAATGAATAATTAGTAAGATTATATAATTGATTTAAAAATGATTATAAATACAGTGAATTCTAGTTATTATTGAATCAATTCCATATAAAATTAAATTATGAAACATAGTGCACCTTTATACCAAAACTGCTTACAAAGTAAATTACATGTGGTTATTTTGTGTATTTTGATAAAAAATAAATCTATGTAAGAGTTAATAATTTATCCAAATATTTCAAAACAGCCTGGTTGTATCTGTAATAATTAGAAATTAAGGCCCTCCGCCCATCATTAAATTATAATCATGGTCACCAAAATGTTTAAAAAGAATTCAGTGCCGGTGCAGGCATCCATTGACTTGGGGTTCATTAGTTTTAAATCTTGATTTTGTTCTACGCAGTGTATAACCTATTTAATTGTATTTAGAGCTTTTTATAAGAAGGAAGTGGATATGTTCATATCTTCATTGTGTTGTGGTCGTTGCTAACATAAGGAACTATGTGCGCATGAAAGTACATGTACACCATACGGCCTAATTCCGATGTTATAGATTCTAATCTTAGTAACAGTTGTGAAATGTAATAAAGGTCAGAAAAAGATTTAAATGTGCGTGTTCATTTTATTGTAACATGATGGGGGCCCAGTAAATTGTGACAACACATAAAAAGTAAAACCGAGATTGGTTTTTTTAATCTGTTTTTCTTTTTATTTATTTTTTTTTATTATTATTTTAGTGTCATATTAACAAGAATGGGTGTGATATCATACGTGACATCTACGGCGTGATATCAAAATGAGGCAGCTAAAATCTGTTTCATGTAGTCATAGGTGGTCCCCTGCTGTTTGAAATCATTGATAGTGGCACGTTAAACCAAATCAAATAAGCAACAAGCAAAAGTGGTTAGAGAGGGACAGAGAGGTGGTCATACATGGAAGAGGTCTGTTTGGTAAAAGTCTAAACGAGGAAGTATTGACTAATAGACTAACTCGCCAGGCATATGCCTTGAATAGGTTGGGAAGGCAAATGTAATATTATCTGACTGAAAGCAAATTTGCACCAGTATTTTTATTTATTTATTTATTTATTTATTTATATTTACTATTTCACTTCCTTAATCAGATAATGTGTAAAGTTGTGCAATAGTCAGATGATCTGTCTGTAACTATCCCTAGGTCCTTTTTTTATATTTCGGATGGAAAATTATTATCGAACGTCAGTTTATAAAACCAAGACTGCCATACTGGCCCTAGATCGCTCACCAGAGTACATCATTTAAAGAGTACATCTTATTTAAAATGATACAAGTCATTTGATTTTACCTAGTTTCTTCCAGCAACAACCAAATTCAAGTTTCAGATAAAAAAAATATTCTTAATTTAGTCAATCATCTGGAGGCCTAAATTTTCATGGAATCAAAATGCTTACGCAATTATGGTATGAAACATTGAGGAAATCATTGGTGCAAAACAAAATTCAATTCTGACCATTAGTTTTGCAAAAGAAGAATTTTGAATTTTTCTATAAAGAGTAAATAAGGAAACTAGCTGAACCCTAAGGGCCTCATTTTCCAAAGGATCAACTTTATTTTAGCAATTATGGTAGACATTAGCAAAACTGAAGTAATATTTAACAAACTTTTGAGATCTGTTTATCTTCAAATACATTATATGGATGCGAATATCTTAAATCTAATCTCTAATCTTATATCAAGATATCTTGTGACATATGTACATTTGACATAATGGGGGTTGTGAATCACGACTATATTGAGATAATGAAAGTTGATCTGGGTATTTTGAGTGTACCTGTTTGTCTTTGTTTATATACACTGAAACTAGATAGGTGTCATTATTGAAACTGAAAATATTTTTTTTCTCAAACACGTTATATTAGTAAATCTAATTATCAAACAAATGAAATATACATATGAGCCAATTTACGGTTATGAGTAATATACTTAATCTACTTGAGACCGGTATTGTGCTGCCACACTGCAGTATCACGCCGTAGACAAAAGGCATGATACCACACCCAGTCACATTATCCTGACATTGGGCCAACCAGTCCTGGAAAAACCCTTATTATTCTGATGCCAAGCAAGGGAGCTATATCAGTACTATTCTTTTACGTCTTTGGTATGTCGCGGCCGGGGATCGAACCCACGACTTTCCGCTCCCGAGGCGGACGCTCTAACCATTCGGCCACCGGGGACGGTACCCAACACAGTAGTGATTATTGCGTGCGCACGCGATGGTTATTGCTTTCACATATAAAAGCTATCGCGTTCGCAGGTTTAAAATCAATATCATAAGATGTTATTTATCTCTGCAGTGTTTAGCGATACCGTATAGGATATTCAGTCAATGCAGAAAGAAACAATTATGTTTGACCAAACACAAGGTCTAAAAGCAATGACTTTTGTGTATGTATCTGTTTGTTTGGCACATGTTTATATCTCATCTGGAAGTGATAAAATGATGCAATTTCAATATTTTTCGAGCGCGTAGTGTGAATGAAAGCGTTTAAGTTGTATTACTTCGAGATGAGATCTATTCCATATCCACCCAAAACATAGTTTATTTTAACCAATAAAAAAAGAAAGGCACTTTTTTGTATTTGCACTCGGATGAATCCATGTGAAAGAAAACAAGGGAGACAATTTATAAAGACTAGTATTCTACACACCCATAGACATAATATGTCAAGACCCACAGTCTGGGTGTTTTTGATTTTATCTTACTGATTATTTCATCAGTTGGCATAAAATAAATGTATCATATCCTAATAGTTACGGTATCCATCGCTAACTTCAGTGGTTTCCCAATAGGTTCGGGTACAAAGTCCATCTAGGAAAGTTCTAGTTCTGATATAATTTCCAAAATTTAAGGGTTTTTAAATTTTATACTTGTCTAGGTACAGAATTAATCAATCTAGCAAAGGTGTGGTTTTGTTTGGCTGAATGGTTTTTAATTTTAGGATGAGGCGAGATAATAAAATAATAACTGTGTACTCTAGTATATATCAAGAATTATATTCAGAAAAAACAATACATTGTTCAATCAATGAGTGTATAATAAATAATATCAAATAGAGTATAGACATACAACTATAAAACAGGTAAAAATAGCGGTGTATTTATTTTCAGTTTGAACATTACGAAATGTAATTGTCAAATTAATTATGTTCATAAAAAGGAGACTTATTGTTTGATAGAAAAAAGACAAGAAAGAAAATAAAACACTGCTTTTAAAATCTCTATACCTTTTTCGAAATTTGACACAATTATTTGTCCATGGAAATTTAATAATATCGTAATATTGAATATTTCAACACCATAATTACTCAAGAACATATTCTTGTAATGTCCTTTTAGTCCCCTTCTTAATCGTCCTCATTCACCAAGTCATGTGACAACTGTCGACCTGCCATGTTTTCTTTTAGGAATACATTCCTTCCTTTTATCTCACGGGATGTGTCCATGATAAAATGTATATCTTCTCTCTAGCTCTGTTTTACTCACTCTGTGTTTTGCTGTGCAGGTTTTGAAATATTATCTTCTTTCCTCAGTATGAACTTCCAGTGTTTCCCTCACTCTCCCACCCATATGCATTTTCTTGTATCTGAGTACCGACGGATATGGCCGAGTAGTTACGATAACCTTTCTCCTGAATTGGAATCCATCATAACTTCCACCCACTACACTTAGATCTAGTAAAACTAGGGGCGAAATTTTATCATTTTAGCTATCCGGAAATTACCGAACATTTAGGACCATATCTTCTCAGACGTTATCCACCAGAGGATTCCGGAGATAGTCGAAGTTATACAATGGTACTTCATCAATGACGACTCGAGTCCAATGTGGATGACCAGTGTTCCGTGTGTCGATTTTTTTTCGATGCTGGTCATATGAAACAATCTCTATAACAATTTATATACTGGATGCTTTGAAGAAAGTATACAACCATCGACTTGAATGTAAGTCGCCATGTTTGGGACTCACGTGCTTTCTCGTGTCTACGTTCATAATCCTTTTGCATGTCGTCTGCTATTTGTCGCCACTGTTGGCCGACAACTCTTACACCGACATCCATTTTACATAGAGATTTATATTGTAAATATATCAATTAACTGTAAAGATTTATTATCAGCTCGCTGTAACTACACTTAATATAACTACAAACACTTGCCAGTAACACCGAATACACTCTTAGGTGTCCATGTGTGTTGTTTTCATTTTTATATTCCTATACACCTTCAGGAAAACCCTATGATTAGTCACTAGTGGAGGGAAATCCAGTTCTTGTAGTATTTTTAAATTCAATCAGATTCAAAATCAAGTGCATTACCATTTACGTATTTAAGAATAAACCATAACATGTTTAATTCAATAGATCTGTATTTAGGTCAATACTAGTATATCAATTGATATATTTACTTTAAACTCACATCTAGCGCATTTCATGCTTACTAGAAAAGATAAAAGAGAAGATATCCGATGTAAATGAATTGAAACTGATTTAGTTATTGATAATAATGTGGGCGGCTGTCGTTTAATTAAAATAGTCTTACAGTCAGTCGGTCGGTCGGTCTGTAGATCAAATCTTATCCGGATGATAGACTGAGTGTCAATCAGACTTACTATTTTACGTCGATTAAGAAAAAAGTTCTAACAACTTCTACTAATCTTTCTCGACGGTTCCTAGACTGGACTAGTATTTAGCGCCCGGGAAGATCATGAAAACCACAACATTCATATCAACAGCCCGGTACAATACGATTGGACCAACGCGTCGCCAAGTTTTAACTGACCCTTAATTAGCCCCTCGTCTCAAAATTAGAAGATAGAACAATATTAATATTGGGGTCAGTTCCAAGGCCAACGTTGGGCTTTTAAAATGTATTTAAACCAAATATCTTATTGACCTCAGTTGACCATTATCAATTGTTGGTTGTGACTTGTAGAACATCAATATGCACATTAAAAGCGGTACCTCAAAGGCCACTTGCTGAAATCTTACAAACTTTACTTTAAGCAGGTCTCATGGGTTCTTAATAAATAACATATTGATAAATTATGGGTTCGAACAACTCTGATGGCAAGAATTCAACTTTCCCCAAAAATAGGTCCTGGCTTGTAACCGTCGCGGGGGAATAGTGCAGGAAGTAATAAAAACGTGTTATCCGAACGACTTATAATGGATCATGCTTAAACTGAATGACTGTTATTCTGTTGATGGAACGCGAAGCCAAGTATAGAAACACAAATAGCACTTCCTCGCAATATATGTTCATACCGAATAAGTGCAAAATTTGATAACAAAGGGGCATGTCATGCGATACGTTTCGCTATAAGAATGACTAGGTCAGTGGAGTTTTGATTATTTATAAACCACGGCTAATAGCGAATAAGGTCATTTGATGATAATTACAAACTGCGTCTAATTCTTATTAGTTGTATATACAGGCTCGTAAAGTAAAAATAAAAAAGTGCATGAGCATGAGTTGTTTAGTTTAGAAAAAAAACCATATAGTTCCAAAAAAGTCACGCGATGTTATTTTAAGTGCTTCTGGTCTCCCTCGTAAAATGATGCAATTTTAATCATTCAAAAATTAAAGCAAAAATAATGGATAAGTCCCCTTCATAGTGCATATCAAAAACAACTTGCATTGTAAAATACTTCTGAATTTATTTATTTATTTGTATTGAGTTGTATCGGAGTTGACGAAGCAAACATTTCCATAAAAGGATTGTCATGGATTTAAGTATCAAATCATATTGTATTTATTTGCACTTCGTTTATTGAAACGTCTATTTATGTTATTCTGCAGAAGTTATTTACTGCAGAAGGAATCATAGATATGTTATATACCACAGTGGGTATGAATCGATTAATTGATAGTAATGCATTAGATACACGTCAGATAAAAAAAAATCCCGGGAATTATAATGGTATATAGATAACCTGGTCAAATGATGCAATTTTGACAATATCGAAAGTTTGCTTGAAGCAGGGGAAATTAATCATAGAACAATTGAAATATAAACATGTACAATGTTAGATGTGTAATTCCGAAAAAAAAAAATCCGTTTTAACCGTACAGATAGGTTCCAATAACAAGCGTGAATCATATATTTTAGATATGGTATGTTATTATTAGAGAACCCTTTTTTCAGGACATAACATGGTTAAATGCGCATATCTAATTATTAGTGAAGAGTCATTTTATGATAGATGATACCCATGGTAAAATCCTATATAAAGGTGACTTTAGCATTAATCTGTTATTTACGAGAAAGGCGCGAAAAAGTCATTGTATCAAACAATCTAGAATTATATCATTGTAGATTCACTGTAGGCTATCTGCATGAATATTCAAACTCATTTTTAAAATTTTAATATTTTTACGTTTAACAATGGAATTCTTGATAACTCAAATGGTCAATTTCTCTCACTTCAATGTCACTGTCAATACTGCTCACATTATTGAGTGCAAGCAAGTGGGCAGCCGTCTTAGAAGATTCGGAGATGAGAAAGAACTCGAGCAAGAACGAAAGAAAGAAATGGACAGGCTCCGCGCCGAGAAGTACGAACAGTTCGTGCGAAACACACGAACTGTCGTCTGCTGGTTGATTGAACTTCTGGTTCAAATACACGGCGCCAACATATGACAGAGTAGGACATTCTCTTCTGGTGAGTAACATTTTGGGTGGTATAACCACTGTCATTGTCCAATTAGAAAATTATGTTTTTATTGATTATCACATCATTATTTATGGTAATCTATACGAACCGTTTTGAGTTCATTCTGTCATTATAGAAACCAACAAAGTATTATTACCGGACAAAACTGCCATTAGTATCACCATGCATCTTCATACGAAATAACAGCTGTGCAAAGTGACACCGATTGTGAAAAAAAAATCTTACTCTTTCAGGGAACACGGTTGCACACTGAATTTTCTCCACACGAAGGGTTCCGGAGGAAGGCGAAGTAACAGATGTTCATCTTTGGCCTCAAACGGAAGTCCTCGGTCAAATCCGACTCATGACGAAACTAACCTTCGGAAGAAACATTTGAAAAAATCCTTTCGAAATACCACATAGCTGGATTACAAATTGGTAGATGTTATGTTCTGTTCTAATGTAATTGTATTCAATTCAATTCTATTTAATTCAATTACTCACGATTTTATCTTGTGTTTTGTTTGCTTGTTGTTGTATCTTTGTTTTTAATACAATTTAATTATAAGTTACAATGAATAAATAGTAAGATTATATAATTGATTTAAAAATGATTACAAATACAGTGAATTCTAGTTATTATTGAATCAATTGGATATAAAATTATATGATGAAACGTAGTGCACATTTATACCAAAACTGCTTACAAAGTAAATTACATTAGGTTATTTTGTGTATTCTGATAAAAAATAAATCTATGTAAGAGTTAATAATTTAACCAAATATTTCAAAACAGCCTGGTTGTATCTGTAATAACTATAAATTAAGGCACTCCGCCCATCATTAAATTATAATCATGGTCACCAAAATGTTTAAAAAGAATTCAGTGCCGGTGCAGGCATCCATTGACTTGGGGTTCTTTAAGCTCAGTCCCGCGAGCACTTGATGGATCATGATCACAATTCAATGATGGATGGATTACCTTAATGCTTCCTCGTATTCATTCCTATCGGAAGTTAATAATATAACCAGGGATTCTATAAAGAAACCATGATTTTTTAAATCTTGATTTTGTTCTACGCAGTGTTTAACCTATTTAATTGTATTTAGAGCTTTTTATAAGAAGGAAGTGGATATGTTCATATCTTTATTGTGTTGTGGTCGTTGCTAACATAAGGAACTACATGCGCATGAAAGTACATGTACACCATACGTCCTAATTCCGATGTTATAGATTCTAATCATAGTAACAGTTGTGAAATGTAATAAAGGTCAGAAAAAGATTAAAATGTGCGTGTTCATTTTATTGTAACATGATGGGGCCCAGTAAATTGTGACAACACATAAAAAGCAAAACCGAGATTGGTTTTTTTAATCTGTTTTTCTTTTTATTTATTATTACTATTTTTTATCATTATTTTAGTGTCATTTTAACAAGAATGGGTGTGATATCATACGTGACATCTACGGCGTGATATCAAAATGAGGCAGCAAAAATCTGTTTCATGTAGACATAGGTGGTCCCCTGCTGTCTGAAATCATTGATAGTGGCACGTTAAACAAAATCAAATCAGCAACAAACAAAAGTGGTTAGAGAGGGACAGAGAGGTGGGGGCGTGAATTTGCGCGAGGTGGTCTGTTTGGTAAAAGTCTGAACGAGGAAGTATTGACTAATAGACTGTAAGTCGCCAGGCATATGCCTTGAATAGGTTGGGAAGGCAAATGTAATATTATCTGACTGAAAGCAAATTTGCACCAGTATTTTTATTTATTTATTTATTTTTACCATTTCACTTCCTTAATCAGATAATGTGTAAAGTTGTGCAATAAACAGATGATCTGTCTGTAACTATCCCTAGGTCCTTTTTTTATATTTCGGATGGAAAATTATTATCGAACGTCAGTTTATAAAACCAAAACGGCCATACTGGCCCTAGATATCGCTCACCAGAGTACATCATTTAAAGAGTACATCTTGTTTAAAATGATACAAGTCATTTGATTTTACCTAGTTTCTTCCAGCAGCAACCAGATTCAAGTTTCAGATAAAAAAAATATTCTTAATTTAGTCAATCATCTGGAGGCCTAAATTTTCATGGAATCAAAATGCTTACGCAATTATGGTATGAAACATTGAGGAAATCATTGGTGCAAAACAAAATTCAATTCTGACCATTAGTTTTGCAGAAGAATTTTGAATTTTTCTATAAAGAGTAAATAAGGAAACTAGCTGAACCCTAAGGGCCTCATTTTCCAAAGGATCAACTTTATTTTAGCAATTATGGTAGACATTAGCAAAACTGAAGTAATATTTAACAAACTTTTGAGATCTGTTTATCTTCAAATAAAAAAATTTTTAAAAATTGATCTGGGTATTTTGAGTGTACCTGTTTGTCTTTGTTCATTTACATTGAAACTAGATAGGTGTCATTATTGAAACTGAAAATGATTTTTTCCTCTCAAATTATATTAGTAAATCTAATTATTAAACAAATGAAATATACATATGAGCCAAATAACGGTTATGAGTAATATACTTAATCTACTTCAGACAGATAGTGTGCTGCCACACTGCAGTATCACGCCGTAGACAAATGGCATGATACCACACCCAGTCACATTATCCTGATATTGGACCAACCAGTCCTGGAACTACCCTTATTATTCTGAGTGCCAAGCAAGGGAGCTATACCAGAACCATTTTTTTTACGACTTTGGTATGTCGCGGCCGGTGATCGAACCCACGACTTCCCGCTCCCGAGGCGGACGCTCTAACCATTCGGCCACCGAGGACGGTACCCAACACAGTAGTGGTAATTGCGTTCGCACGCGATGGTTATCGCTTTCGCACACAAAAGCTATCGCGTTCGCAGGTTCAAAATCAATATCATAAGATGTTATTTATCTCTGCAGTGTTTAGCGATACTGTATAGGGTATTCAGTCAATGCAGAATAAAACAATTAAGTTTGACCAAACACAAGGTCTAAAAGCAATGACTTTTGTATATGTATCAGTTTGTTTGGCACATGTTTATATCTCATCTCGAAGTGATAAAATGATGCAATTTCAAATATTTTTCGAGCGCGTAGTGTGAATGAAAGCGTTAAAATTGTATTACTTCGAGATGAGATATATTCCATATCCACCCAAAATATAGTTTATTCTAACCAATGAAAAAAGAAAGGCACTTTTTTGTGTTTGCACTCGGATGAATCCATGTGAAAGAAAACATAGGGAGACAATTTATAAAGACTAGTATTCTACATAGCATAGACATAATATGTCAAGACCCACAGTCTGGGTGTTATTGATTTTATCTTACTGATTATTTCATCAGTTGGCATAAAATAAATGTATCATATCCAAATAGTTACGGTATCCATCGCTAACTTCAGTGGTTTCCCAATAGGTTCGGGTACAAAGTCCATCTAGGAAAGTTCTAGTTCTGATATAATTTCCGCCTGATAAAATTTATAATCTAAATCAGTTAATGGCTAAACTATGTACATGTAGTTCATGTTTATCTTTCTTAACCCTTTCCCTCATAGAGGAAACCATGAAAAGACCTATGCGAACAGCATAAAACCAGATCAGCCTGCGAGTAACTCGCAGGCTGATCAGGTTTTATGCTGTTCGCTGCTCCTCAGTGGTCTGGAAATGAGGATTTTGTAATTAAATTTGGTAAGGTTTAACTGTGGTTTTCTGCAGATCAGGCTTTATATGGTACCTATTGAGTGCGTCAAAATGAGTCTATATGAGGGAAAGGGTTAAGTCATATTCTACATGGGTATTTTGCCATAAAACAGTACTGTTTTAATATCTCTTACTTGGTCTAGGTACAAAATTAATCAATCTAGCAAAGGTGTGGTTTTGTTTGGCTGAATGGTTTTTAATTTTAGGATGAGGCGAGATAATAAAATAATAACTGTGTACTCTAGTATATATCAAGAATTATATTCAGAAAAAAAACAATACATTGTTCAATCAATGAGTGTATAATAAATAATATCAAAGAGGGTATAGACATACAACTATAAAACAGGTAAAAATAGCGGTGTATTTATATTCAGTTTGAACATTACAAAATGTAGTTGTCAAATTAATTATGTTCATAAAAAGGAGACATTGTTTGATAGAAAAAAAGACAAGAAAGAAAATGAAACACTGCTTTTAAAATCTCTATACCCTTTTCGAAATTTGACACAATTATTTGTCCATGGAAATTTAATAATATCGCAATATTGAATATTTCAACACCATAATTACTCAAGAACATATTCTTGTAATGTCCTTTTAGTCCCCTTCTTAATCGTCTTCATTCACCAAGTCATGTGACAACTGTCGACCTGCCATGTTTTCTTTTAGGAATACATTCCTTCCTTTTATTTCACGGGATGTGTCCATGATAAAATGTATATCTTCTCTCTAGCACTGTTTTACTCACTCTGTGTTTTGCTGTGAAGTTTTTGAAATATTATTTTCTTTCCTCAGTATGAACTTCCAGTGTTTCCCTCACTCTCCCACCCATATGCATTTTCTTGTATCTGAGTACCGACGGATATGGCCGAGTAGTTACGATAACCTTTTCCTGAACTGGAATCCATCATAACTTTCACCCACTACACTTTGATCTCATAATACTAGGGGCGAAATTTATCATTTAAACTGTCCGGAAATTACCGAAACTTTACGACCATATCTTCTCAGACGTTATCCACCGGAGGATTCCGGAGATAGTCGGAGTTATACGATGGTACTTCTTCAATGACGACTCGAGTCCCATGTGGATGACCAGTGTTCCGTTGTGGATTTTGTTAGAACTTTTTCGCTGCTGGTCATATAAAACAATCTCTATAACGATTTATATACTGGATGCTTTGAAGAAAGTATACAACCATCGATTTGAATGTAAGTCGCCATGTTTGGGACTCACGTGCTTTCTCGTGTCTACGTTCATAATCCTTTTGCATGTCGTCTGCTATTTGCCGCCACTGTTGGCCGACAACTCTTACACCAACATCCATTTTATATAGAGATTATAGTGTCAATATATCAATTAAAACCTGTTCAGATTTAATGTCAGCTAGTTGTAACCACGCTTAATATAATTACAAACTGCCAGTAACACAGAATACATTCTGAGGTGTCCATGTGTGTTGTTTTCATTTTTATATTCCTATACACCTTGGGGAAAACCCTATGATTAGTCAATAGTGGAGGGAAATTCAGTTCTTGTAGTATTTTTATATTCAATCAGATTCAAAATCAAGTGCAGTACCATTTACGTATTTAAGAATAAACCATAACGTGTTTAATTCAATAGATCTGTATTTAGGTCAATACTGTAAAAGCATTATATTTCGTGGGGGATTAATTTTCGTTGATTTCGTGGACGCCGCTATCCACGAATTTATGTCCCCACGAAAAGTTTTCAGTTATCATGTCAAACAGCTCGCCGATAATGACGATATTATCCTATACCCCAAGTCCCCAACAGACTCTTGAGTAAATTGAGTTCAAAAATATAAATTAAGTTTATGTTCTGGAATATAATGTGTTAAAAAGCAAATAAACAAATTGCCAAAGAAAACTTCATACTGTTAGTTGTGTTACTAATTGTGTTTAATGTACAACTGCAACTAATTTTTAGTTGGTCTCCACCATAATTTACAGTACTCCACCCACTTTTGTTTATACTGCGGTCGCTGTACTAGTCGTGTTTTATGGTACATAGTTTTACAATATATACATGATATATGTACATGTATGTATATTATTCATCTTATCCTTTCATTTGTGAAGTTTTGCTTCATTACAAATTGTGTCATAATTTTTGTGAGTACACGAGTGTTTTCAAGTTTCTGTGTAGATAAGCTGCATGGATAGGAGAGATCCACTCTGTATTATGGTCAATATAACACAGGGTTTTGTCGTTGTCATCAAGACGATTGATTGATACCTGCTGTGCCCCCATGGTCCACTAGCCCCCAGGAATTACAGGACATCCTGTCTGGCCCCAGTTGATGACGAGTGGGTCCGGGATATCATGCTGTGCCACAACTGTGGTGACCTCGGTTTTTATCGTAAGCAATACATGGCCGAAATGTTACGAAGATTATATGGCCACAAGCTTAGATTTATTTAAACTTACTTTGGTCTGATTAACGTTTCCTATAAGTAAATACTAAAAACAGATTTTAACATATTCTAAACATCATGTCATTAACATATTATGACCAATATTAGGCTTCATTCTTTTCAACTTAAATTTTTGTAAAGGTCTTCAAATCAACGTCCAGATAATGTTGAAATACATAAATTAAAAAAAAAAAAAATTTTTTCTAACGCACAAATCCACGAATTCTTGTCCCAACGAACATGTTTTTTTTTTCTTCACCGAATCCACAAAATTTCATCCCCACGAAATAAAATGATTTCACAGTATATCAATTGATATATTTACTTTAAACGTTCATGCTTACTAGAAAAGATAAAAGAGAAGATATTCGATGTAAATGAATTGATATTGATTTAGTTTAATTGATAATAATGTGCGCGGCTGTCGTTTAATTAAAGTATTTTAAAATGTATTTAAACCAATTATCTAATTGACCTCAGTTGACCATTATCAATTGTTGGTTGTGACTTGTAGAATATTCATATAGACATTGAAAGCGGTACCTAAAAGGCCACCTGCTGAACTCTTACAAAATTTACTTTAAGCAGGACTCATTGGTTCTAATAAATAACATATTGATAGATTATGGGTTCGAACAACTATGATGGCAAGAACTCAACTTTCCCAAAGAATAGGTCCTGGCCTGTAACCGTCGCGGGGGAATAGTGCAGTAAGTAATAAAACGTGTTATCCAAAGAATTAAAATGGATCATGCTTAAACTGAATGACTGTTATTCTGTTGATGGAACGCGAAGCCAAGTATAGAAACAAGAATAGCACTTCCTCGCAATATATGTTCATACCGAGCATATGCAAAATTTGATAACAAAGGGGCATGTCATACGATACGTTTCGCTATAAGAAATGACTAGGTCAGTGGAGTTTTGATTATTTATAAACCGCAGATAATAGCGCATTAGGTCATTCGATGATTATTACAAACTGCGTCTAATTCTTATTAGTTGTATATACAGGCTCGTAAAGTAAAACTAAATGAGTGCATGAACATGAGTTGTTAAGTTAAAAAAAACAACATATAGTTAAAAAAAAAGTCACGCGATGTTATTTTAAGTGATCTGGTCTTCGTCGTAAAATGATGCAATTTTAATCATTCAAACTTGCAGCAAAAATAATGGATAAGTTCCCTTCATAGTGCATATCAAAAGCAACCGTTGGCTAGGAATTAAGGTAATCTATCCATCATTTAATCTTAATCATGGTCCTTCAAATATTTAAAAAGAATCCAGTGCGGATTCAAGCATCCATTGACTTAGAGATCTTTCTTTCCTTTTTTTTTTTGCTCAGTCCCATGATCATTTGATGGACCATGATCAAATTCAATGATGGATGGATTACCTTAATGCTTCCACGTATTGATTCCTATCGGGAGTTATCAATATAACCAGGGATTCTATGTAGAACCCCTAATATAACGTACTTTAACTTCATTTTAATCTTGACTTTGTTCTACGCAGTATAAAATCTATACCATTGTATTTAGAGCTTTTTATAAGGAGGAAGTGAATATGTTCATATCTACATTGTGTTGTGGTCGTAGCTTACATACAGAACAAAAATCTGTTTCATGTAGACAGGTGGTCCCCTGCTGTTCGAAATCGTTGTTGGTGGGACGTTAAACCAAATCAAACAAGCAACGAACAAAACGGTTTGGAAGGAATGAGCGAGAGAGGAGGGTGTGTGCGAGGTGGTAAATCATGGAAGGGGTCTGTTTGGTTTAAGTCTGAGCGAGGAAGTATGGACCAAATAGACTGTAAGTCGCCGGGCGTTTGCCTTGAATAGGTAGGGAGAACAGATGTAGTATTGTCTAACTGTAAACGAAAAGCAACATTTCAACAGTAATTTTTTTTAAATCCATTTCACTTCCTTAATCAGATAATGTGTAAAATTGTGCAATAGTCAGATGATGTCTGTACATCTTCATGGGTTTTATTTTATATTTCGTTAGTTTAATATCCCATCGATCGTCAGATTATGGAAAAAAACGCGTCATACATACGACTGTCCTATAACTCAACATTTGCTAAGCACCAATTATATATTTAACCAAAAACGAAACTTTCCATTCTACTGAAAATATTATTTTTGCACTTAAATGGACAATTTTATAACCACAAGGCAACATATCTATTTTACATTATTCCAGTTTTTTTTATAATTAGGTCATCTAGTCATGAAAATGCAACTTTATTTCTACAAAAAAAGTGTTTTTTTATAATCAGTGATTGTAAATGCCTTACTTTAAATCATATGCATACTTTTTTGTTTGATGTAGGGGGATTTTTTTAAATTTCATTTTGAGTAGAAGTTTTTTTTTTAAATCTCATATCTTTTTATAATTTTGCATTAAATAAAATGTTTGGCTATGTAAAGAATGATTTGTGAGGTTTCAAAACGTATGTACAAATTTACAAAAATCATAGCCAAAAATGAATTCAGACAAAAAATGAAAAATTTGGGCATGCACGTTCACAAAGATACATGACATATGGTGGTGCTTAGAAAAATTGAAATAATATACAACAAACTTTTGAGATCTGTTTATCTTCAAATACATGATATGGATGCGAATATCTTAAATCTAATCTCTAATCTTATATCAAGATATCTTGTGACATATGTACATATGACATAATGGGGGTTGTGAATCACGACTATATTGAGATAATGAAAGTTGATATGGGTATTTTGAGTGTACCTGTTTGTCTTTGTTTATATGTACACTGAAACTATACAGGTGTCATTACTGAATTTGAAAATGACCCCCCCCCCTTTCAAACACGTTACATTATATTAGTAACCCTAATTAGAAAACAATTGAAATGTACATATTAGCCAATTTACATTTATGAGTAATATAACTATCGATGCAATATTATTTGTTTGTTTGGCTCTCTCCGTATGAAGTAGGTCAAGCGTCCGCTTAAAATCCGCGTGTTCGATCCCCTGCCGCGACATGCCTAAATCGAATACTAGTACCCGATACTCCATGATTAACATAATCATAGCCAAAGCACTGGACTGTTAAGCTCGGTATAAGGTTACTTATATATATTATAAATATCAATTAGAGTGATACCATGTCTCATATGTGTGACTGCAGTGTGGCTGCACTATATCTGTTTGTGGAGTAGATGTGTTTTTGCTTTGGTTAAGGCCTCCCCGCCATTATTCTAGTCATATTCGGGATGTGTCTACACGAGATAAGTGTAGTGGGTGGAAATACGACCAAACACTAGCGGTAGTTCGATATTTTATATATGACAGTTGTAAACCAGAAATGGTATTAAACCAGAAACCTAAAATATAATTAAAACATTTCGTTAGACATAGTTTACGGACACAATGTAAATACGAAGTCAATCGATCGAGGATTTTACAAATCATCGCGAGGAATAAATTACTTGGAAAATGCATATTTAAATCACTTTAGTACAAATATAAACCTACCAGGAACGTCTAAATAAAGTAATATTTTAATATAGAAAATACTCAAAGATAAGAGCGACATAATGTCCAGCAGAATATATCTGGATCTATAATCAACTTGCGTTGATGGTGATCGATCGGTGAATGCTTAGTAAGAAAGACGGCGGCTTATGAGCGGTGGAAAAAGGACAATGGTGCAGGGCCAACCAATCAGGATATTTCCTTAAAATAGAACACTCATTCAACCAGTTTACATACGGACTCACTCAGACATGCTCACTCTCTTGGGCAATAACAGACATGTACAAACATAGAGTAAACAAGGACATGAGTACTAACAAGACACTGCAATACAGAGGGACAAAACTTCACTTTGCTACACAAGTATAGCACTGCCTCACAACGAGTGTATGCCATAAAAGAGTGACATGATATACACCTGGTCATATTGTACAGACACCCAGCCAACCAGTTCTGAGTCACCCTTACATATAGTGAGCCACAAACCAGAAAACGTTTAATGACATT
Source organism: Solen grandis (assembly GCA_021229015.1). Lineage (NCBI taxonomy): Eukaryota > Metazoa > Mollusca > Bivalvia > Adapedonta > Solenidae > Solen > Solen grandis. The sequence goes on along the minus strand of CM037792.1, from coordinate 1,812,156 downwards.
CGTATGTCGCGGCCAGGTGGTCGAATCTACGACTTCCTAAATCGGGGCGGAAGTTCAAACCACTTCACCACTTGACCAAAGGAACCAGCTTAAATGATTTGAAATATTCTTTTAAATGAGCACGCATACAGCCGTATAATAAAATACTTGTAATTGCGCATTTTATTCTTCCATGGATAAATAGGTTTATTTAGTTCATAGTTGCCTTTAACTACACGATATAGTCACGAGGGCTCCGATGAACTAAAGATTACTTATTTCATATAATAACGATGTCACAACCATAATACCTGTAATCATATTCAGCGCTATAATGGTGGGTTGTTGTATTGAATTTGGCTAGATATAAGTCTTATCTGTGCATTTGTATATTTTCCTGTGGCGGTTTTACCCCCAGCCTCCAACTCCACAGTTGGCCGGCAAGTGAAGTTTATTGGCCACAGATTTATTGTTGACATAACATACATCATCACATTTGAAAAGAGAGCGATTAAGAGAAAATGTGTTTCATATAAAGCTATTAACCTAATGATGAGAAGTGGGCTTTCGTTTGACCATAAGCTTAGAGACCTCGATGCCAAACCCCTACCCCGCACCAAGTATTTAATAAAATCGGGGATTTCTGTTTATGAGGAGATATTAATCAACTCTATTTTTGTGCATATTCTGGGATTCTGCATTATTCGACACTTTCTGGTCAGCTGACTCATGTTTTATTGTACTGTAAACAGTAACTATGAAACCAAGTGTGAACATTTTGAATTATTCAATGATAACGCCCAGTTCTTTGTCATACATTATTCATTTTTTTTTTAAAATCTAATTAAAGCGCATATTCATGTTACGTTGATTGACCGCTATTCAATAAAACGTTTTTAACAAGAGGGGCATAGAGGCCCTGGATCGCTCACCTGAGTATAGGGTTACCCAAGGAACATCTTTACTAAAAAAATGAAATCTGGCCAGTAGTTTAGAAGGAGATGGTTTTTAAAGTTTTCATTTTTTTCTTTCTGTTACCATGACAGTAACAGTTCTACAGGGATCAAGTTTATTTTAGCAACTTTTGTGAAGGTTCATCCAAGGATCATCCCTGCCAAGTTTAATCAAATTCTATCTAGCGGTTTCAGAGGAGATGTTGTTTAAAAGAAATTGTTGACCACGGACGACTGACGATGAACGATGCACGACGATGGCCGCCGGACGCAGGGAGATAAAAAAAAAGTTCACCTAGACCAATACAGAAAAAAAACTCATATTGTCAGATGAAGTATTCACCTAAATACTAAGACAAGCTCAATTTAGGGTCCAGAACAGGCCTACAAAACCTTATATGAAGGCCACTGCAATATTAGGACCATCTCAATATAAAACCCTGTAGAATTAATTACCTCAATGCTAGGACCACCTTACTATAAAGACATATAGAATTAATTACCTCAATGCTAGGACCACCTTACTATAAAGACCTATAGAATTAATTATCTCATGCTAAGACCACCTCATTTTAATGACTTGTATACAGTGAAACCTCTTTACAACGGCATTCATTATAACAGCAACCTCTTTATAACAGCAGTAGTCTTGAAAACTAAAGTGCATAATCCTTCTTCTATGTCTCTATTCTTTACAACAGCAATTTCTTAATAACAGCAAAATTAGCTGAAACAAACAAACTTGAACTTGATTTTTTTTCCATTACTTGAATACACTTAAGTGCTGACCAGTATCTTTAACAATCACAAAGACCTATTAGTATTAAATGACCAAGGCAGCACCTAGTTGTTGTTTTTTCTGTATGTTCCACCCTTCACACCTTTATTCTTTGTTGAAATTTATCCTCTATTTTCCTACTGTTTCTTTCCCTCTAGTTAAACATATACAGTTTATATTAACTTGACTTATATGTCATTGGATTTTTACTTACTTCATTTAAACAATATATTAAAGATACACGTATAGGACCACTTTACTATAGGATACATTATACACTCACATACATAGATATACATGTAATATTTCAACATTGAGCTTAATACAATACATACATATAATAGTTTTACATTTAGTATTGTACTAAATATATATATATATATATGCAACAGTATTATAATGTTTTGTAAGGTATTGCAGGGGATGGCCCTCCCTGACCCTTGATTAACACCAAATGACGGGGAGAAGATCAAGTGACCCCAGGGGCGGGGTCAATTTTGACCCCCAGGGCCATGATGTGAACAAAGTTGGTAGATGTCCACTAGGCCATAATCACTCCAGGCCTTTTAGTTTCTGACAAGAAAGTTTTTCTAGTTTTCCTATTTAAGTCTGTGTAAAATCAAGTGACCCCTGGAGCAGGACCAATTTTGACACAAGGGCCATGATTTGAACAAACTTGAGACATATCTAAAAGGTCAGGTTACACACCAAATATCTAAACTCAACGCCTTGTGGTTTCTAACATGAAATTTTTCTTAATTTTCCCATATATGCCTATGCAAATAAAGTGACCCCTTGGGCGGGGCCAATTTTGACCACAGGGCCGTGATTTAAACAAACTTGGTGGAGGTCCACATCACAATGCTAAACACCCAGTATCTTAACTCCAGGCCTTGTGGTTTCTGACAAGAAGATTTTTCTAGATTTTCCTATATAAGCCTATGTAAAATAAAGTGAGCCCTGGGGCGAGGCCAATTTTGACCCCAGGGTCATGATTTGTACAATCCTTTAGAGGTTCATAAGACAATGACACACACCAAATACCGGTATCTAAGCTCTAGGCCTTGCGGTTTCGGGGAAGAAGATTTTTAAAGACGGACCAGAACTATTTGAACAACTTTGATAGAGCTTCATGCAAGGAACATCACAGGCGAATTTTATCAAATTTGGCCAAGTGGTTTCAGAGATGTCGTTTATAGAAAATTGTTGACGCCAGACGCACACACAAACAGACGCGAAAGCGACAGACGACAGACGCTGGACAAAAGGCGATCACAATAGCTCACCATGAGCATGTTGTGCTCAGGTGAGCTAAAAAATGAAAGGTAAGCTATCATTCTTGTGCACTGCACTTATCCTCAGTGAGATCTATCTGCCTAAGAAGTTTCAAGTTGATATCTCAAATACTTTTTGACTTACACTCCAGACAAAAACTAAAACTGATAAATAACAAAGGGCAATAACTCAAAATTATGAAGGGTAGAATTATCATTCTTGTGCACTGCATTCCTCCACAATGAGTTCTATCCACCTATTTAGTTTCAAGATATCTCAAATACTTTTTTGAGTTATGCTCCAGACAAAAATGACGGACGGAAAGACGGACGGTCTATCACCATAATATAAAATCAACCTTCATTTATAGACCACCTAAATATTAGGAAAACATCAATACTATGACCAAAAAAAAAAAATCAAATAAGACTTACCATGAAGATGAAGTTTAATTCTTATTCTATAAGTTAAATAGAATAATGGAGATGGTTAATTAAGACTGTGCTACATCCATGCATGTACATCACTTTTAGTGTTCTTCCACTAAAGCTTTGTCACTCAATTTTAAGATTTCTCTCTATTTGTATCTATCTGTATCAATATCTGCATCAAATAAAACATGTATATGTATTTGATAACAGCTTAAATTAATTAACATACTTTTGAGAACATGGATTTATTTTATATTACCTATTCAAAAAAAAAAAAGTGAAGAAAAAAAATCAACAAAACACTATTTCTGCTATGCTTCAATTTATTAAAAATAAAGTTGTTTAAAATCACAAAAACTGAAAGACTGAAGATGTATACTTTCAAAACAATCTTTAAAAGCATTACAATAAGACCTGTCATAGGCAACCACCTGAGGAAAAAAATAGAGATAGTGGCTTCTTAAAACAGGTAAAGTCTAACAAAGGTATAAATATATCCAACTCCTCAATTGAATTTTATGCTGGATAAAACGTCACCTAATTTGGCGTCAACTTTCAGAGTCGCCAGTTTGTCTGCTCGCGTGGGGCCAATGTTCAAGATAGCTATGGGTTTACCTTGATCTTTGGCAGCTGCCGCAAATCTGTACCCAGAGTATACCTGAAACACAGGGAGAATTAAACTCTTCATGATGTAAGAAATACAGCCCACAATCCTGAAACTTTACAATAAACGACATATTAAGGTCAGGAAGACTTACCAGTTTCTGTTTGTATCAGTAACCTAATCCATATTACCGATACAGTCGTGTACTGTTAACCCTTTCCCTCATAGAGGACATCATGAAAAGACCTATGCGAACAGCATAAAACCAGATCAGCCTGCGAGTAACTCGCAGGCTGATCAGGTTTTATGCTGTTCGCTGCTCCTCAGTGGTCTGGAAATGAGGATTTTGTAATTAAATTTAGTAAGGTTTAACTGTGGTTTTCTGCAGATTAGGCTTTATGTGGTACCTATTGAGGGCGTCAAAATGAGTCTATACATGTATGAGGGAAAGGGTTAACTAATCTAAGTCTGCTGACACAGATATATGTACTCGTGTTTTAACGAAGATCAATATTTTTGAATTTATCAAATCTGTGTATTTCAGTATATGGCTAGCAATAAATATAATAAAATGGGCTTGGCTGGCACAATTTGGTATCAACTGAAGTTTGCAGATTAATACCAGCCACAGAAACAAAACATGCAAACTTTTACAGCCACAGAAACAAAACATGCAAACTTTTATGCAGACTTACAGTAGTCAACATATTCTAAGTAGAAATTTCTTGGTGGCTTTTATTAAAGGATATTCTTGGAAATAAGTGTTTTTACTTTGAACTGACTGATTTTCCTTGAATAAAACAACCGACTGAAATAGTTCTTCCTATCTTCTAAACCCACAACCTTCATATCCATCGTCAGTGTCAAAAACACAGCATTAAAAAATGGAAAGATTTCATTCTAAATACTTTAGAGACATATCAAACTAATATTTCAGAATATTCTATCACAATTTAGAATTTAAAATGTGTTCTATAAAATACAGGTGAATACCGACAAATATGCATGAAAATACAAAATAAGCATTAACCAAAATATATACAAAAACTACCCAAAAGCTATGAAATTTTATATATATTTTTCTCAATATAAACAAAATGAACAGACTTCCTTTGTTTTTACAGATTCAATCCTCTTTTATAAAAGCTGTCTGAAAATGTAAAAAAATATAAATCTCACAATGTTTTTTGTGGTACTAAAACTGCCATTTTAATGCAATTTTAACCAAATTTAGATAAAAACACTAAAATGTGACTTTTTGAAAACAAAAATTTGGCAAGTAATTTCAATCATATTCTTATCACATGAATCTTGAAATTTTGGGGTTTCCTTTTACAGTATACTTAAATAAATGAGAATTTTAAAACTTTTTTTTACCAAAATTAAACTCGTAGGTAACCTGCTGTTCAACAGTTGCTGTTAGGGATATGTTATTCATTTTTAACTTTTTCACAAACTACATTAGCTTTGATTAAAAATGAATAAGTATATACAGAGCCATAAAAAAAAACCATTCTTATCAACATTGTGATACACACCCCTTGTTGAAATTTGTTGATAATGAATCATCCCAACCACAAAATAAACAAAAAATTACCTCCCACAAAATATAATAATTTAACAGCATATAAAGGGGCAATGGACCATTAGTCATGAATATGACTCCTGATCCAAAGGTTGTGGGTTCAACCCAAAATGGGACAAGATTCCAGACACAAAGTACTGGTCCAATCCCATAAAATAAATAAAAAACATTTTACTTTGACTTAGGATAACATACAGCATGTTAGACAAAAACTACATCAATAAAATACACACCTTGGAACAAATTTGTCACCTACTGAATCATGACCAACAGACAGAGGGACAGACGGGTGGGCAGACGGACAGACCCCTATGTGTCACTCTGCTTACATCAGGTGACACAAAAACCATGACATGCCACAGAACCATGGGCAACACAAAAGAAAGACAACTCTTATTTTTACTATGGTACTTATGTAGAACAGGATTTGTATAACTTTCAAAAAGAAAATAGTTTCCCACTGGACATGAAGGTTTTTAACCCTTTCCCTCATAGAGGACATCATAAAAAGACCTATGCGAACAGCATAAAACCAGATCAGCCTGCGAGTAACTCACAGGCTGATCAGGTTTTATGCTGTTCGCTGCTCCTCAGTGGTCTGGAAATGAGGACTTTATAATTAAATTTGGTAAGGTTTAACTGGGGTTTTCTGCAGATCAGGCTTTCTGTGGTACCTATTGAGTGCATCAAAATGAGTCTATATGAGGGAAAGGGTTAAAATGAGTCTATATGAGGGAAAGGGTTAAAGTTCAAATTAAGATACTAATTGAGCCTTTGACCTGCAGTGATGTCCCTGCCAGCAGAAGACTGTCACTCTCCTTCAATCTCTCGTGTACAAAGTCCACCACATGTCGTGCCACATTGTCACCGAAAAATGTAATCTCAGGCTTCAATCTTCCTCCACAGCTTGGACAAGGAGGTACCTGTACAGGGTTCAGCACAGTGGATTTCATTTCCATCATATTCACTGTATGTAAAATGTTCAGAGTAAAGGATTCTGCACAAAAAGTTCATTTTCCCCTTAAGAAATTACCAAATATCAAAAGCTCTATGCACTGGATTTTATTTCCTACCTATGTACAAAATGTCATGAATACAGTATACAGATGACCATGAAATATGAAAGTTTCAATTTAAGTCTACAGAAATAGAAAACATAGTGAAGTAAAATGTAATTATTCCAGTCCATATTGCTAATGCTACAGTGCTTCATATAGACAATGTAAAATCTAATTTTTCTTTGCTATTTTTCAAATTACCACTTCAATATCAGTAAGGCTTGTCTCAATTTCACACATCAAAAAAATAATTATTTTTTTTACCTTGAAAAGTTTACGGGTACTATGTTAAATGTGATTTAAGAACAGCAAATCATTCAGTAAAGATCCAGTATAACACTATATTTGGCGTCTAAATGCAGATATTGTGTTACACTAGGTCAACTGTTCTCTGGATCATCAGGTTAATGTTGTAGTATCCCGTAGTTGGGCTTTAACACAACATAGCTATGTGACAGTATAACTTAAGCTAATCCATTCATCATTCAATTATAACAATGGTCCTTCATTTGCTTAAAAAGACTTCAGTGCAAGCATCTACTGACTTGAGTTATAGACTCTTTTACTCAAAGTTTATAAGAGCTTGCATATACTAAACAAGAGGGCCATGATGGCCCTGAATCGCTCACCTGATTATAAATGAGCAACATATGTTAGATTTTCATATTGACCTACTTTTTGACCCCACATGACACACTTTTGAGCTTGTTCAAGATTTTATGGAAACAGACATTCTGACCAAGTTTCATGAAGATTGGGCCAAAAATATGGCCTCTGGAGTGTTAACAAGGTTTTTATAAGACTTGACCTCGTGACCTACTTTTTGACCCCACATGACCCAAATTCGAACTTGTCCAAGATTTTATGGAGAGAGACATTCTGACCAAGTTTCATGAAGATTTGGCCAAAAATGTGGCCTCTAGAGTATTAACAAGGTTTTTCTAAGATTTGACCTCGTGACCTACTTTTTGACCCACATGACCCAATTGAACTTGTCAAGATTTTATGGAGAAAACATTCTGACCAAGTTTCATGAGATTGGCAAAAATTGGCCTCTAGAGTGTTAACAAGGTTTTTATAAGACTTGACCTCGTGACCTACTTTTTGACCCCTCATGACCCAATTTCGAACTTGTCCAAGACTTTATCGAGACAAACATTCTGACCAAGTTTCATGAAGATTGGCCTAAAAATATGGCCTCTAGAGTGTTAACAAGCCAAATTGTTGACGACGGACGCCGGACAAAGAGCCATCACAAAAGCTCACCCTTGAGCACGTTGTGCTCAGGTGAGCTAACAATACCCACAATCACCTGATGGACCATGGTCACAATTTAATAATGGATAGTTTACCTTAAGCACACTACTGGTACACTAATAACAAAACTGAGATTTGGAGTCCATTGTTGGCTACAGTTATATATTGGATAGTGGCACATTATAATGGTTCTGAACTCTGACTCTAAATCAGGTGCGGATCCAAAATCTTAATGTGATGTAAATTCTTCCCAGGAGCTTCCATGAAGCTATGTGTATATTTCCCTGGCCTGTTTTCCCTGATAAAACATTTAGAGCAATGAAGTTCTTCCGAGGCCTCCCGATGACTCCACATGGCTCGCGACTCTTTTGAAGCTTCTGCAGGGACACAGGGAAACCTGTTCCCGAGGCTCATCAATTTCCATTGGGAGTACATCCCGAGACAAAAAAAAAAAAATGTCAAGTGGGACTGAGCCTTGAGCGATATAATTTTATATTTTACCTTCGCAAAAGCCATGTTATTGAATAACTACTTTGCAATAGTATTTGACTACAGTTGTATTAAAAATAAAAATAAATTTAAAAAAAAAACATATTTTGTCAAATATGTAGAATGGAATACCGGATATATGCTGTATTAGGTTCGAACTTGGTAATCTTGACTGTCTAATTGTCGATCTGGAAGCAGCTTTCACACACAGACTTTCCAGATAAAAAAAAATCATGCATAATCTACATATATATTGTCCCAAAATATGGATTGTCCCAAAATATGGCAGATTGAAATTTTCAAATTCTCTCATTACTTATTCATTTTTAATAAATTTAAAACCAGGGTATCTATATTAAGAGACCATGAATACACATACATGTAGATTATTATATTCGTAAATATTAAAAAAGTAAACATGATGATGAATCGGCCTATTGTTTGTATTTATTCCTTTCAGGAAAAATATTTAGAGGAGTTAGTTTCATAAAAAAATAATACTTAAAAAGTTACGTAAAAATAGTAAAGCTGATGACATTTAGAAACACAACCTATTTCTGATTTAGTTTAATTTGCATGGCTAGCGATAGGTAAGCATCTACTCTGCAGAATACTAAGATTTTTTTTGCTACAGCAATTTTGTAATTGCCCTTTTTTTCCAATTGTTAGATCGCTCGGCAGATGACATGTAAATGTCTCTCAATCAGTGAACATGTCATTGAATTTGCTTACACAGTACCCTAAACACATGCTTATCACACAATCATGGACGACTGCTGATTCGGATTACCTACACATTAACAGCAGGGGGGCCATAAGACAATAGGAGTCTCGCTAGTCAGGTGGTTATGCGGGTGGTGCGAGTTATGCGAACACCAACCTAATTTCTGAATTTCCAGACAAGTGTCCACTGTAAAATGATACAGACAGCAAGAGGAAACAAATCCATTTAATGTTCACTTGCTTTAAGTGGTATAAAGGCTTTACTAATGTAAGAGACAGCACAGAGGACAAGTAAAAGTCCAGAATATTCAGCCTAGTCAGTCATTACTGGACCAAGTACAGGAAGTATTTACAATAAGCATTATCTTAAATAGCCATTATCTTATATTTAATGTACATTTCACTATCAATTGGAAAAAATGTTAGAAATTGACACAAACAGTGTCTTATATATGTCGACGATGTCAATGACGCCAAGATTGTTTTGTGTTGTGTGCAGTTTACATTACAATCAGTTCTGTTACCATTGTTTCTTTGCTTTAAGTTTGTGGGGATGGTTGTCTTTTCAACCATGAATATTTAATATTGATTCATTAAATAAGTTGAAAGTTATAAAACAAGTCCACAAATATTTTTCACACCCCTAGTATAAGCAGAGATCAAACCAACGAGATGATGATGATGATGATGATGATGATGATGATGATTAAGTAAATCAGTATATCTCAATCGAGACACCTGATTTGCAGTGCAGATCAATCTTTAAGTACCTGAAATCCGTTGATCTGTTCTTGAGTCAACTGCACATCGGCGTCAGGTGCCATTTCATCGGAGTGGGCGCTCCACTCGGGGTTATGTTCCCTGATAAGTATCTGCATGTCCGGGCGACTCAGGGTGTGTGGGCAGTCCAAGCACATCACCCTGCATACACAACAGACATGATTTTAGGTCTAGTGATATCAACAGATTCATTCAGATTTGATTACTAGATGATCCAATAGCTATACTTGGGTGTTATAGTATTAATGGTTTAGTAAACACAAAGGAACACACAGGTTTTGTTTGTTATACTGTTTGTGAGCAGAGCAGAACAGATATTTTATTTTGACTTGTACATAGTACATCAGGGCTTGAATTTAGACAGATTTTACACTTGCTATCTTTAGCAAGCAGTATATTTTTTTACTTGCGAAATGAAAAATCAACTTGCAGTTTTAAAGTTTCAAATTCTTTACTTGTACAGTGTCAAGGGTCAGTTTTAATAACAGAGTGCAAAACTATGAACCATAGCATGCAGTGACAACAAGCAGAGCATGTAATTTTAATTTTAGGCCCCATGTGGCAGAGTGGTGGGTCTCTTCTGTCCCTCTCCAGACATCATGTATCTTGTAACTGCAGGCTTTGGATAATAATTGTTCAACTCACCATTAGCTTCTCTATTTCCACTCCCAAAAAAAGCAAGTACATGAAATTGTAAATCCCATTTATGAATTTCCGCTCGCATTTAACTAGAATGGGAGTTTACATTCGAAACCCTGTACATAATTGTAAATTATTTGAAATACATACACATGAGTAACTGACCTAGTTATGAATAGTAATCAGATACCTGGATTGAACTGACCATGTACGCCACGAGGAGTAAGTTTGATGTCCAAATATCAGTAATTTTTTTCAGCAGTTAATAAGATTAACTCCAAATATAAATATTTTTGTCAGTACCCATGGGTTATCAACAAGGGAGGTAACAACATAGCTCATATTGAAACTTTGTGTCTGCTTCAAATATAATGGGTGCAAGTAGGTTAAGATCTGAACCCTTCTGTATACCTGTGAGCACTCCCGTGCAGTTCTGTCACATTCCGACTGCCGGCCTTGTAATGAAGAGCGTCCACGTTTTGCGTGACAAGCCAGTGGACTTTCCCCCTTCTCTCCCAGTCTGCCAGTGTGTTGTGGTTCACATTGGGCAGGAAGAAACCAAACTTTGGCCAGCCAACATAGTTTCGTGCCCAGTACCTATACAGGCCAACAATGAACGTTTCAAAAAATGTAATTAAAACAAATTAGTTGAAAATATTTTAGTTAACGGTAACCCAAAAGAAAGATAGGACTGACGAATTCCCATGGCCAAGTCAGTGTGTTTATCCTATTACCTTGACTGGTTATTGAGTTTAATGTCCTAGAAGACAGCATTTTAATCATTTGGAGACTAAGTCTACTTGAGACAGATATTGTGCTGCCATAATGCATTATCAAGTGGTAATTCACTATACACAGCTCAGTCCTGAGACCTGGCCAACCAGACCTGGAATTACCCTTAAATACTGAGCATCAAGCAAAGGAGCGATATCAGTACCATTTTTTTAAACAACTTTGCCTTGAAATTGTGAGTTTTATCCCCAGCCTCAACATAACAAAAGTGTAAACTATATATAGTACTGGTATAGCTTCATTGTATGGCACAAAGCCTTTAGGCTAGGACTGTAATAATACACTTGAATATTCAGTAAAACAAATATTTCAGTCTACAATATGACAGGAATCAGAGAAATTAAAACTGGTGTTATGTTAATACTTTTACTCATGTAAGTGCATGGCCCCATATAATGATAAGAATTTATATTCACCTCCAGCATATTGCTACAGACCTCGTTTAAAGGAAGTTTCAGGATGTTGACAAACATTCTCACCTCTGTCTGACTTGAGCAGACTTGACGAAATCTTGGTATTGTACTGGTCTGTTGTTGGTGCGAGCATACAGCCCAACCCCCTCTGACCTGTAGTCAGGTATACCACTCTCTGTAGAAAGACCGGCGCCTGAGGAATACAGGAGAAACTTTTAAAACAAGTTAAAAACAGGACTGGTGTAGGTTTATTTGTTTGGGTTAATTGTCACAACAGGATATCAGTCATAATAAAATTGGGGACTTTGGTCTGCATGAAACTCTTAGAATTATTTTGATATAACCTTGCATATCCAATATTTCCTGAAATGGTAAATTTTCAATTAACTTGCTTATTTACTAGATGAAAGGAACATATCTTGTGTTGCAAATTAATAGAAGTCTACTTTACTTTATTGAAACATAGCAGAAAATAAATGGAAAAAAAAAATGAGAATGTTACCTGTGAGGACCATAAGCTTTTTGCTTCTTTGTACAAATTCCTGTAACTTCACGACATCAATTCTTGTAGCTGGTTTACTTTTAGGCACATAATCTGCAGTTGCATCCACTACTTCATAGTTTGTGTCGTCGTTCTCTTTTTCGTTGTTTTCAGAATGAGAGAAATGACTACATCTTCTTTTATACATCAAAAAAAAACCTGTCAGTCTGCAGTCATTGAAATAAGCTTTCAAAGTGCTGCTTACAAGCTGGTTGCAATTATCAGCTCTAGGAAGTAAAGTTTTTACTACCCTTGTATTCCTCGCCATCATTCCAACATTGAGCAATAATTTTACTTTACTATAGCAAAATGAGCTCCTTACATTCCAGTAACTATGCTTTTATATATCCACACTTCACAAGGTTTATCTCAGTAAAAATGCATTAAACAGGAACTGTATACTCAGATACTTGAAATAGATTTAAGAGAACACAATATAAAAATGTTACAGACTATGAACTTTGCTTCTTAAAAAAACTATTGTTGTTTTATGATAACTTTCAACTGATATAGCTTTCTTTGTTGAATCCTCAAGTTAAGTTCTTGAATGCAAATGCTCCAATCTAGCTGAAAATAAATAAAAATAATATTAATGGCAAATGCAAACAATAATTTCCTAATAAAACACATCTCTTAACCCTTTCCCTCATAGAGGAAACCATGAAAAGACCTATGCGAACAACATAAAACCAGATCAGCCTGCAAGTAACTCGCAGGCTAATCAGGTTTTATTCTGTTCGCTGCTCCTCAGTGGTCTGGAAATGAGGATTTTGTAATTAAATTTGGTAAGGTTTAACTGTGGTTTTCTGCAGATCAGGCTTTATGTGGTACTTATTGAGTGCGTCAAAATGAGTCTATATGAGGGAAAGGGTTAAAATGCACTAACATTTCTGTTCAGATATCCCATTTTACACCATCATGAAATACTTAAATGAAATGAATTTGAAAATTAAGCCAGGACAGAAATGTTTCGTCACTTGCGCTAGAACTGCAAAATTAATTACCACACACTTGGACATGACTAGTATCAAAGATATATACAATTTAAAATAAGTTTCGTTCTCCTTTCTGAAAATTTTTGCAATATTAAATGATAATACAGTAAAGCAAACTTATAACAGGCCTCGATCTAACATCTAGCCCCCTAGCCCCAGCTAGTAGAAATTGTTAGGGACTAGTTAAAGTTCCTAACTGAATAGTCTGACGGGCTACTTATTTTATTGAGAGGAAATGTTCCTTTTTCATGATAAAAAAGTATGTCCGTACTAAACACTAAAATTATGAAAGAATATTTTGGATAAATAAAAACAACCACTGGGTATTTAAACGAATAAGACTCGGAGATTCTAAACGTGTATGTAATAATAAAAGTGAAATAAAGAAAACGTGTTGTTACTTTTCCTAATTTCTCCGAAACTGTGATGGAAAAAACTGTGATATCTAAAGTTTTGGGCTACTATAATTTGCTGGAGGCCACTAGATTTTTCAAGCAGGTAGTCCCCCTGGGCTACCAACAGAAAATGATGAAAGGCAAGGCCTGTATAACGAAATCATGGGGACCTTGCAAATCTTTTTGCAAACTGAATTTTCTTTCATCCTTGTAATGAAAATATTGTTTTGAGTGTTTGCATATAAAGAAATTTTGTTACACACCCTATTCTTGATACAAATAAAAAATATTAAGAAGTTATGTAAAAAGACACAGTAAATCTCTAATATATTTTTATAAACTCAATCAAGTGTCAATGAATGCATGGAAAGTACTTTACATAAATTATACTTTTGCTTCCTTTTGAATCCATAACATACACATATGATATCGATATGAATCTTATAAAATGTAGGCAAGAAAAATTGGGAGTGTAAGAGTGGCAATGTGCTTATTGTTAGTAGCCACTGAAACAAATGGTGTCAATTCCATCTTCTCTAGCAACGACTGTGTTCACAAAACGTTAAAGCAAGTTTATAACATTGGTTTTATTTGCATCAATTGAAAATTTGATCCTTTTTTTAATTTGGATTAATTTTATTACATTTACTTTGATAAACAAAAGAAATGTGACATCATCACATCCATACAATGCAACAGTGATACTGTAGCTTCTGTTATTCTAAAGTTTTACAAGAGAAAAATTAGTTAGGTTTCACCGCTCTGATCCCTTCAGACCACATGTCTTTTTGAATCATTATCAGCAGACTGATTCAAGCAGACTTCATGACCAAGCTGGGTTAGAATGAGGTTTTTATGCTTTCATCAATCTCTATTAAAATCTGCTGCCAGCATGAAAAATCATTATATAACCGAAACGGAACCATTAATCATATCTTTCATACAATATATAAGACCAAGGTTATGAAAATGAATCATTCTTTATGTACAGTAGTTACAGCAACTGAAATTTTTGGATTTATATTTTCACTGGAAGAGAAATTAGGTGCCTTTTTCCATATTACACACAGTCAGTTAAAATAAAATGTTGCAATAAAAGAATTTGGTAAAATTTGACATTTTTTTCATCAGACAGAGAAGACTGTTCCAGGTACCTTTGGTTTGAAACTCTCTTTGGAAATGAATGAAATCAATTAAATGTGTCATGATTTCATATCAAAATATCTGTACATATCTAGAGAGTAGTCAGAATGTACCCAATACTAAAACTTGCTCAAAATGTACCACCGAAAAATCATTTCACTCTGAAATGAGATGTAAACCTTTATAAATCAACAAGCACTTCCTGAACACCTAATCTACATGCTGGTATAAAATTTCACACAAATAAAAATGTGTATGTATATTTTGTTACAATATTTGGCACAAATCTCATAAAGGAATAGCATACAGGAATAATAAATGTATTCTCAAATATTCAGTTTTCACCATATTGGTATTCTCAATTTATTTACACTAATGCAATGTTTCACCTTGAGTGTGACGTAATTTTACAGGAAAACCATCGACAATTGGCAAAATTGACTGATCCTTGTTTTGTTTTATCATTCAAGATGTTTGAGAAACAGATTAAAACATTCATTTAATAAAGAAGTACTGATTTTTTACCATTTTCACTAATGCTTCTTTTTATCATTTTTTAAAACACCTGTTAAATCTACCAATAACACTCAGCAAGCAGAATTAAATACACTTCTCAAGAATCATATGTATGGAAGTCATTTAGAGCCATAGTTGTAATTAATCTGATAGAGAATTTCACACTTGATAACTATAGTAATACAGCATGCCCATTTACCACCTGTAGAGGTTTTTTTACCACCCAAAAGTGGCCATGTACCCCCAAAATTGTATGGACTCTCTATATGAAAGGATACAAAGTTAAGAACAAATACCAATTGTACTCCAGTTACAAAACTGTATGGAATGAATCAAAGTGTAGTAAAACTTACTGTTCAATTTGGACAATTTCTTAACTGTTCTAACTTACTTACTGTTCAATTTGGACAATTTCTTAACTGTTCTAAACCTCAAGTCGGTTCTCAGATCTGTCAGTGACCTGTGTTCAGTTTGACATTCAGGACGAAGTGAATTTTCAGTTACATAAGTTTGATAAGAACACTCTTTTATAAAACTGATACTAACATTTAGTTTAACAGTATTTTAAAAACATGTTAATTAAAATCAGCGTTAATTTCTCAAAAATATTGTTTTACCAATTATCACTGAAGTATAAACAGCATGAAATATTTTGTGATCATGTCATTTATTTTGTGATTTCTGACATCCAACGAGTAGAGTGACTTCCCTTAGTAAGTACCGAAGGGAGACAACTTTATCTGACTTTATTGGTTGTCGGTTTTCAGACAGCAAAGTTGACAAAATGGGGCTGAGGTATTTCTACGATCTTATGTCTCAGCCGTCAAGGTGTGTTTATATATTTCTGAAGGTTAATAACATCAAGTTTGAACCAAAACCAGTGGCACTCAGGAAAGGTAAGCGATGAATTGCATGACACTTTCTGTGTATCATTTGTTTTTAGGTTCGAGACACAGGTCATAATGTAGGTCGATGCTTGTATTGTATTAATTAAACGGCCCGTATTAAAGATTGATTTGGCAGTACATTATGACGAAAGTTATTTACATCATGTTCGTGAACCAGAATCAGTATTTTTATTGCATTGCTTAGATCGTAATATACTATCATGCTTGTATTCTTTTTTCTTTTTTAATGGATGAGTTCAACACTTATGTTGTTCAACCCAAGCAGTTGGTAAGTAATTAATCAAAATGTTGAAAATGACATTAAAGAGTATAAGATGTGTAATTGACCACTTATAAAAGTTTTACTGTTAAATATAGAATAGTGTGGGGTGGTATGGTTTAATGTATGATAGTGTGGGGTAGTACTGTATTTTTTATTAATTTTACAATAAATATTACACAAATTATTTTATTTTAAAAATTCAACAATCATGTATTTAGTAGTGTGGGGTAGTGTACATATTTTCTATTCTTTTGGAACGACTGCATGATACTCATGATCACCAGGTTGCTGTCATCACCCGACCGGATATATCCAATATTGGTACAAAAATAATATAAAAATTAAAAATGACCTAAACTGGCCCAAATAAAGTATAAAATGTGTTATAGACCACTTTTAAAAGCTTCTACTATTAAATATTAAGTAGTGTGGGGTAAATTGTGCTACCGCAAGCAAGTGTGAAGTTCTCCCCATCACCAGGAAGAAGAACCTAACCAGTATTCCATCATGTACTGAAAATTTGACAGCTTTAAAATCTGGTAGTGGTAATTGATAGGTGTATAAAGGATCTCAGCAGGCCTCTCCTGGAAGCCATATGTGAACTCCATCACCTGGAAAGCCTAACAAAGCCTTGCCATCTTGTGATGCAGCCTGCCCGGCTGTCATACTGCAACCAAAGCTACTGCATACACCACAAGTGTTTTGCCAGTACCAAAGTAAACAGTCATATTCTGGGACCTGCAAACTCAGCAGCAACCAGATAGAAGGAGATTGAGCGTCAAGCAGCTAAAGACGACTATCAAATAACAAGCAGCTTTTAACAGATGAATGATGATATCCAACCTTGGATGGCAGTCCCTTCAAAACAGGAAACAGCTGGCCAAAGTCATCATGATGTATCGCATCAATTCATTTATGCATGCAGCCATTTCACCAGGCAAATACATGTACCTCCGTCTAGCCATAATGACAATTTACAAGGTGTAACAGTGCCAATTTTATCGTTGCCTCCTGCAGGTCAGACTGTCTCTGCCATTCTTTCTGCCCATCAGCAACAAGACAGTGGGACCAGTTGCCTGACCAAGTAGCCACAGCACCCAGTCTTGTAGCATTCAAAATGGAATTGGTGCAGATATAAGTTTTGAAAACAATCTGTATTGAGTTAGTTCCTTGTGTGATAATGCCCCAGAGAGGGATCTGGCACAATAAAGGGAGAGGAAGAGGAATTAACCCACAACCTTGAAAATTTCTTAAACTGATCATGGTTGTTATTATTATGTTAAGTGGTATGAATGTTTTTGCTCAGGTCACAACATACTGTACCACAATCAATAAAAATAGCACTGGAATAGATGTGTCTCAATAGAAAAAACCTAAAACTTTATTTATTTAGAAGGCCAGTGTTCTCATTTATGAATAGTTTCTCATTGGAACTGATATTGGTGTTCTCATGGTATTTCATGTTGGAGGAAATCAGAGAAGCAGAAGAAAAGCCATACAGAAGACCTAGCTTTTCACATACAATGAAAAACTGACCTGGGATTGAACCCAGGATGTATTTGTGAAAAGCCAGTGACTTAACTACGATGCAATCCATTATCTATGCATTCTTTTTTGTTGTAATACAGTTTTAGTATGGTTCAGTAGAACGTACCACAATGTGGTATGTATGTAAATGTGTAGGAGTGCTGTTGAATGTGTTTATGCAGTCAGGTAAATTTACTTTTCTTGCAGATAATTATTATCCACCGCTGATGGCGGCGGGGAATATGGTAATAATAGTCTTCATCCGTCTGTCCATCCGTCTTTTACCTTTCATAATTTTTCAGTTATTGCCCCTTGTTATTTTTCAGACTTAATTTTTGTCCGGAGCATAACTCGAAAAGTATTTATCATATCAACATGATATTTCATAGGTGGATAGACCTCATTGAGGAGGAGTGCAGTGCAGAATGATAACTCTACCTTTCATAATTGTTGAGTTATTGCCCTTTGTTAATTTTCAGACTTAATTTTTGTACAGAGCATAAGTAAAAAAGTATTTGAGGTATCAACTTGAAACTTCATAGGTTGATAGATCTCATTGAGGAAGAGTGCAGTGCACAAGAATGATAACCCTATCTTTCATAATTTTTGAGTTATTGACCTTTAATATTTTCAGGTTTAAATTTTTGTCAGGAGCAAAACTCAAAAAGTATTTGTGATATCAACTTGAAATTCCATAGGTGAATAGATCTCATGGAGGAGTGCAGTGCATGAGAATTATAACTCTACCTTTCATAATTTTTGAGTTATTGCCCTTTGTTTTATTTTAATTTTCAGGTTTAATTTTTGTCACAGTGAATTTGACATTTTACCTGTAGACCTCAAAATAGGGGAATTAGTAGGTCTTCACATGGGTTTCTTATCTAAAATCACTTCAAACATCAGTCTTCATTACTAAAAATTTTCTGTTAAAAATGAAATATACTACTCTCCAACACCTCTTCTAAAGAGCAAGCATTCGGCAGGGGATAGCCATATCGACATGGCTCTTGTTCACACATATAATTGTTTCTGTGCAGCATACAATTTTTGTAACCCCATTTTATATAACTTATTTCAGGAGAGCATTTTGGAGAAGAATTTACAAAGATCAATCCAATCCAGAGGGTCCCAGTACTCGATGATGATGGCTTTATTTTGACTGAAAGGTAATTTTGAATAATTTCTAATGGTTTACAGTCTCAGTGTTTCACTTCCCAAAGTCTTATGATAGTTGGTATAAATACAAGTATAGTGAGAAGAAGGGGTGGGGGGGTCATGTACATTGACATAATTCAAAATATATGAATGGCAAAGGAGAGATACTTTCCATAAAAGATAAATAACTTAAGTCAAATGTGAAAATTTTGACTTAATGCTTTGTGAATAACTTCTAAGTGAAAATTCTGACAATTAATGCTTCGTGAATAAAATCATTAAAATGATCAGGATTCAGTAATGGTGGAAAATCATTGCTTTGTCTAATGAAACTTTGTTTTTAACAACATTTCAGTATTGCTATCATGCGCTACTTGACATGTAAGTACAACCTGCGGAACACTGGTACCCACGGTCAGACCTAGGTTGCAGGCACGAGTTGAGGAGTACCTCCACTGGCAACACCTTAACACCAGGCTGCAAGCAGCTTGGTATTCCAACAGAAGGTAGGGGATCTGTGGTGTAGTGTTCTGTGTCAGTTTCTCTTGTGTCCTTGGTTGTCCTTGTAAAAGTAGCACACGAGTGTTTGCAAATCCATAATTACATGCTCTATTATATTGTAGCTTCAAATATATCCTTGTTCAAATCATTGATTCTGAATCTTAAATTTGTTAATATAGTCATATAAGAACATCATATTTAAATTCATTGCAACTCCATTTTAAGGCTACCTATATCTGAGGTCCAAATCTAGATACTGTGTTATAATTAACGTAATGATGTGTATGTACCCGTTATGTAAAAATGAACCAACAAAACAAATCACATTATAAAATTAAGGCCCATTGTTGGACTGCATATATGGCTTTCATGATGTAGTATATTAATAGCAGGCTATAATGAATCTGACACTGTATAAAGACAGTATCTAGGTTTAGACCCTAAATCTCAATCATGCTTTTAAAAGACTCTTGATGGTCCTTAGATTGGACCAGTACTTTTCACAAGAGGTTATGTAAAAGATCATGCTGCAGTCTTCCCCAGAATGTTCATCTATAAATGCATGTAGAAAGAAAAGTGGATGCTGCCACCTTCAGTTTGTTTTTTGGGGACTTTGTCTACATGAGACAGATATAGTGCTGCATGATTGCAATATCACCATGGACAGGAGACCACACCCATTTAATTATCCTGGTACTTGGCCAGCCTGGAACTACCCTTACATCCTGCCTACCCAAGCATGGGATATACCAGTTCTCACTACTGTTTTCAGTGACTTTGGTATGGCATGGCTAGGGATCGAACCCACAGCCTTCTGGTAATAGGGCAGATGCTGCAACCACTTTGCCACTGAGAGAGGCAGAATGCCTTTAGGCTTAGTTGTGAAAGGTTTTGAAGTATAATCCATTGTTGCATGACTGTATTCAAATTGAATCCCTTTCTTGTAATATCACACCTCACCTTCCTTACAGCTGATAATGCCTGTTGCCCGCCAAGGAAAGATTGATGAAAAGAAGTTGCAGAGATTTAAAGCAGAGTTGCCAAAAGTTATTGAACATATTGACAAGTACTTCCTAAAGGATAAGAAATTCATCGCCGGTGACGAGATTTCTGTCGCTGACCTTGTCGGAGTCACTGAATTGATGCAGCTTTACCCGGTCTTTGAAGAGTCCTTTTACGAGTCTAACGCAAATGTTAGTGCCTGGATGAAACGTGTTAAGGAAACAGTAGGACCTTCTTTCGATGAGGGTAACAAAGTTGTCATGAGGACAAGAGAGGCTTATAAAACCGTTGGGCCATCTCTTGGGGCCAAATTGTAGCCTGGATGAACAGACCCTGACTGATTTCATTTTTAATTGTTAACTGATATGAGATATATATTCAGTAGACTGTTAGTAAGGAACAAACGTTTCTGTGTAATCAGAGATTATTGTGAAATCATGTGATGATTAACATTCTAATACATGTTTTCTTTTTATGAAACACCCTTCACAAAGTGAAGTTGGGTCTATATAGAAACCAGGTGTGTTGTCTCCTCCTGGCTTAAAAGCCCTTATATCTTTAGAAAAATCTGAAAATTAGTTCTTTTACTCATTGGCAAATGGTCCATCACCACCTCTGTCTCTAAATTAAATTCAAAAGTTATGGCCCATTTTTGCATGTATGCCTGTCCTGTTTAACAAAAAAGTTAAAAAACAACCATGTGCATCACTTATGACAGGCATATCTTTAATTTTCTAAAGTTTCAGAATTATGTCCCTTATTGTTTGATAAACATACATGTAGGTGCAAAAACTGTAGAGAAAATGTATGTACTTCATATTAGTACATGTACTCGTATATACAATTTTTTTTTATGAAGGTCTCTTTCCTCTGTATTCATGAATTATTTTTCATTAATAATATTTTGTGTGATATAGAAAACAATATAGGTAATTGAACTGTAAGATGGGAACACATATTTCATGATGTTGCAGTTTTCACCTGATAAGTTGACAGATTTAATTGCTGGTTAAAATATAGGATGGTGGTGTAGGTTAAAATGTAGGACTGGTTTTATTGTTAAAATGTAGGACACATTTACCTACCTTAACCCCCAATGTTTATATCTCCTTATCAGTATTTCATTATTAAAAGTTTATTTATTCACAAGACATATAGTTTGCCTCACTTTTATATCTCACCATAGAAAGTAGTTTACCACAGTAACAATCTTTATGTCTGGCCAACCAGTCCTGGAACTGCCTGAGTACCAATCAAGTCGTTTATTAATAGAAGCTTTTTTAGTAATTTTTGGTATGTTTTAGCCAGGGATTGAACCCTCAACTTTCTCTTGGCCTGATTGCATTAACTCCTCACATAATGAAAATTGTACACAATGACACAACCAGTTATTGTTACAAAGAAAGACATATTGGGTTACAAATAATATCCATTCTGAGAAGACTACACTGTTCCATCTGTTGCATTGTATTGCGTCTCGTGTCCCATTTTACAAAAAGTTCAGTATATTTTTGTAAGCACAAAGTGTGATAAAAACAAGTTTTTAATGATAAATATTCAT
Organism: Solen grandis; assembly: GCA_021229015.1. Taxonomy (NCBI): domain Eukaryota; kingdom Metazoa; phylum Mollusca; class Bivalvia; order Adapedonta; family Solenidae; genus Solen; species Solen grandis. Next base: position 1,789,894 of record CM037792.1, on the reverse strand, counting down.
TGTAAGTTTTTTTTTTAAAGTAACATGTATTCTTTTTGTGACACACTTGTTCCGAGAACACTGCTGTTTATGGGCATACTTCTCTGTCACAATTAAGATTTTGGGATTATAAAGTTAACAGTGAGTATCTGTTACAAGGGATCTAATGGGCCTAGAAGATTGTCTGCCTTACTATTATTTGGCCTCTCACTGCTGTGGGTTTGAGTCCCATTCTGGTTATTTGGAAATTTCATTGTACATACATTGTGTATGTGAAGTAAGGTATTTATAATCTTTGAAGTTTCCGGTTTAATGTAGCTAGGATAAACAAGTTTCCAAATATGGTTTAAAAAAAAATATAGCCACTATTGTGCATAGTGGCAGCATTTTATTTCAGCACCCCACTCCCACCCATTAAACAACCAGGAAGAAATGGCCGAACATCATTTTTACATTAATTTGAATTAATTTTTTTATTTACTCCATCTATGGCATCTTCAGTTCAAATTAGACAATTTTCATTTAAAATATATAATTAACACTTTTAGTTTTTTAATAAAATCCTTAGTAACGATTTGTTACCAAAAAATAGACCAACATAATGGAACCACGTGACCAAAATATCACTATTTTTTATACTTCAGTGACTTGATTTTGCTATATAAATATCCTGATGAAGACTCAGTTTGAGTCGAAACGTCGATCAGAATTAAAGAAGTAAACCACAACCTGCCTTGATCGTTCGTTCCACCTTTTGTTTATTAGTATTTCTATTAATTTGAACTAGTATACATACATATAAGTCAGGTGGTTTTTGAAATGTCCAATTACTTCCTCCTGGCAGACTGTCAAATCGCCGTTGATTTGCAATCAAAGAATCATGAAAACGCTATGACAAAAGGGTTTACAAGTCACATTTTGTATCATTGCATTATTTTTGCGTCATTTAATGGGGGAGGATAAGCCACCATTACATATGTAGGATTCAATAAACTACAATGCTTAGAGCTAGAAGTTTGGTCAAATTCCCCGGAGTCGAAAGTTGTATATGAATAATCTGTGAACAGCCGTAGCGTACAATCACATATTTCATGGAGATACTTTTCATGAGTAGTTTTATCCACGAATATTGATCCCATGAAAACTGTTGTTATTGTACACGTAGCTAGTTTTGCAACACGATTATATATGTATAAAGGAAACTGACCTACAGGTTCAACGCAATTTAATGCAAATGAAAAAAGATGAAACAATAATTCGTCTATTGAAAGCCGGAAGGGGCTATCAGCATATGTAAAAAGAAGGCTGATAGCCCCTTCTGGCTTTCAATGGACGATATGTCCTGTGTACAGCATATAATGACCTACCACTATAAGTAGTGGTGTGATGAAGGTGACCGTGAACCGCAGAGGTCCTGGTATGGGTCTCCCAGACATCATGCGCAGATCGTTGCTATACCTCTCTAGACCTTGTGGTAATATTAAAGAGGACATTGATTACAGAGTTCAGTGTAAGATATCATCCATTTTAGTTAAAAAAAAGTTTCCATTAACATCTCCGAAAAAAATAGGGTCGGTAGGTCAGCTAAACCATGGTTTTTATTTAGCACTTTTTTCGAAATATTTTCCACTGTAAGGCTGCTACCGAAATGGCGTCGTACGTAGTACTAAATATTTATTTAAAAAGAAAATCTTAGTTTTCATCCAATGATGTGTGAACCCCTCAAAATATGCAATTTATGGCAGAATACATGGTTTTTTTTATGTATTTCTGTTACATATATATGTCCTCCGTAAGGCCTCTGAAAGTTTGTTGGTGGCCTGAAAGTAATATGTATATGAATAAGAAATTTCTTATTATTTATGACTGAAAACTGTCTGAACCCCTCCAGATATGCATTTTACGGCGAAATGAATGATGTTTGATGTCTTTCTGTCCAAGATTTATTTCCTTCATAATGCCACTGAAAGTCTGCTGGCGGCCTGAAACCATAGGGGTCTGGCACGAAAGTTGGGTCATATTTCTCTATATAGTGATATATTTTATGACTCTCTTTTCATGCCAGACCCCTTTGCCTGAAACTAGATAATCTTATAAATGAAAGAATGGATGAAAACTGTGTGAACCTCCCCAAATATGCATTTTACGGCGGAATACATGATATATTTACGTATCATATATATGTGATATTTCTGATAAAAACATATTTCCTCCGTAAGACCGCTTAAAGTCTGCTGCCGAACTGTAACTCAAAATAGATAGATAAAAACATACTCGTGAAACAAATTAAACCATATTAACCGACACATGTGTTTCTCTTAACAACGAATTTAACGAATTCAAAGAATGTATTGCTTTACCAGCAAGTGTATTTGTGGCTTTTATAAAAGACTGTTTGAAAACACAATATTTAATTTTTGATCTACGACATTGATATTTATTTATATACAAGCAACACTTATTTGATTGATTGATTGATTGATTGATTGATTGCTGTATTTCCATGAATCTGTCGTTTACTTTTACATTCACCATCAAACCAGTTTTTACTATTTTTTTTATGTGTCTACAGATTATATGTTCAAGAGTTTTGCATATAACAGAGAGATAGGTCTTTGTAATTTTCTGGCAGATGTTTATCGCCTTTTTTTGAAGATGCTTGTGATGTTTGCGTCTATCCATTCTTTTTGCACATTACCAAATCTGTCAAGTGCCCATTCTGTCCAAAATTACCGTTAGGAGACATAGGGATGAGAGGGCTCGCTTGATAGATGAATCATTGTCCTACTTGGCTTGTATTTCCGGAGCTGTCCGACATCTTGCCTTCTTTATTTACCTTTGACGTTTCCCGCCTTTTAATTTTGTTAGCCAGGTGACAGCTTTCCTTTTGTCGCGTCGCTGACTTTAACACTCACTCAGCCCCTCACAACATGGATTAGAATCCCGGCAGGGTCATTCGGATTTTTAGCTCACCTGAGCATGCTCAGGGTGAGCTTTTGGGATACTTGATTGTCCGTCTGCCGTCGTCCGTCGTCCGTCAACAATTTGATGTTTACACACTAGAGGCCACAATTTTGATCCAATCTTCCTCAAACTTGGTCAGAATGTTTGTCTTGATGATATCTTGAACCCTTTCGAAAATGGGTCAGGTTGGATCAAAAAGTAGGTCAGTAGGTCAAATCTTAGAAAAATCTTGTCGTCCGTCAACAATTTTGATGTTTACACACTAGAGGCCACAATTTTGATCCAATCTTTCTCAAACTTGGTCAGAATGTTTGTCTTGATGATATCTTGAACCGTTTTGAAAATGGGTCAGGTTGGATCAAAAAGTAGGTCAGTAGGTCAAATCTTAGAAAAATCTTGTTTACACACTAGAGGCCACAATTTTGATGCAATCTTCCTCAAACATGGTCAGAATGTTTGTCTTGATGATATCTTGAACCGTTTTGAAAATGGGTCAGGTTGGATCAAAAAGTGGTCAGTAGGTCAAATCTTAGAAAAATCTTGTTTACACACTAGAGGCACAATTTTAATCAATTTTCTCAAACTTGGTCAGAATGTTTGTCTTGATGATATCTTGAACCCTTTCGAAAATGGGCAGGGCCGGACTGAAAAGTAGGTCAATAGGTCAAATCTTAGAAAAATCTTGTTTACACACTAAAGGCCACAGTTTTGATGCAATCTTCCTCAAACTTGGTCAGATTGTTTGTCATGATGATATCTCGAACCAGTTTGAAAATGGGTGGGGCTGGAAATTTTTGGTCCAAAAACTTTGGCAGAATGTTTGTCATATATATCTTTTGTGGATGGGGTCAGAAAATTCCTGAACATTGTTTCATCTCATCATCTTAATTCTAAAGCAATCTGTTTTGTATAGGCAATGAATGATATTTTTCTCAGGTGAGCGATCTAGGGCCATCTTGGCCCTCTTGTCATGTGAGGAATCCTTCAAGCTGGCTTGCGGTAGGTCGTTGATTATACCCGGATGCCTCAGTGCATTCGGGGTCTTCCTCCACCTGTAATTAGCTAGACGTCGCTATATGACTGAAATACTGTCGTAGCGACGGTAAACTAAAACATCATCCAATCAATCTGTCTTTTTCTCCCCATTTTTCGTTATCTATACTCATATTGGTCTATCTGTCCATTTACCGTTTACACTAAACACTCCTCCTCGCTAAACATAACACATATTCCATTTTTTTAAAATCCGCATTTCCAGATTTTTATTCTCACAACAAAGATATGCATAACATAGTATAATCTGTATTTGGCATTAAATAGCATAATAAGCATTTATAGCCAATAACATTCAAGTGATTTATGATAAGTAACTTTAAAGCTCTTAGCATATTAATTACCAACATGTGTGAAACTAATGCGTGATCACTTCTGCAAACACCTGGCTATTATTTCTTATATAACAAACTATATCGTTCATTGACATTAAACATTCAAAACATCTATAGCTATACAAAGTGTTCACCACTAAATTCTTATACATGCATGAATAATAATTTTTTCTCAAAGAACAAATAGCACTACATGAATAAGGTTTATAGCTATAAAGAAATGACACAGAGCCACAATTTGTTAATTCTTTGTTTAAATGCTACATTAGTCACAATATATGAGGGGACGCTTTATTATAGGTGTGCTTTTAAAGAGAGCAGTGCGGTAGGTGTAATAGTTGAAATTTGTTAATGTCTGTATTTGTACAATATGACTGTAAATTCGTCAATCAATTACCTGCAGTAATATTTACATATAGTCTGTTTTTGGTTCGTGCTGAACTTGTAAATGTAAACAACATTGATTTGATATTCATTATGCATGTGACGCGTGTTTCCTTTTTGTGTCACCTGCTGTAAGTAGAGGTGACACATAGGGATCGCTTTTCCGTCGTCTGTAAGTCTGTCCGTCACACTTTTTCCGTCACGCTTCAGCAGGTGACACACGTGATCCAAAGAACACGCTTGTTTCATGTTACTCTGTTACTGTCATTATTTTGTGATGATAGTTTTCGTTGAGTATCTGTTACAGGGTATCTATTGCTGAATGAATATTGTCTCTGATTTATTATCATTTGGCACCTTGATTTATTATCATTTGGCACCTAACAGCTTCGGATTTGAGCCCCATTCTGTTAACGTGTAAGAATTCTTGATTAAAAGAGTTTGGATTAAAATCTCTCTCTCTCTCTCTCTCTGTTTATTCGTGTTAAATAAAGTTTTTTTAGTTTTGAATGGTAATTAGAAAAAAAAAACAGACGCACAAGAAAATTGCAAATAAATGAATCAGTGGCAGCATTTTTTTTTTATCAGTGGGTCCTGATGGTGTGCAACCTCCCCTGCCCCAAACAAAAAAAAAAGAATTCATAATGGATAAGGTCGTTAATGATTTTAGCAATTTGAGTACATAATATCATATATGTTTGTGTGTTTAAGTACAAACTACAAAATTACACTGTGGAGAAAAATAGGTAACATGGGCCCTTGACTGAACCAGTCTCTTCGCTTATGAATATAAGCTGATTTCTCTGAATGGCGTTTGAACCCACAACCTTATTCGCAGTCAACTTTCACAACCACGAGACCCGTTTAGGTACAGATCCAGATTGAGATCAGTCACAAAACGTCTCCAGTTCTTCTTGACCACATTCGGTGTTGCTTGATGGTCGTCCAATAGCGTTATATAGGAATCTGTCTTGAAATGAGATAGTGTTGTCATGGATCCTGTCCTTATGGTAATTTAGTCGATCCGCTGCTGAGCAAGGGCCCCATGATTCACTAGGCTTACAATATTTCACGAAATTCTGCAATCAAAAGGAATTTAAATGTCAAATTATCCAGTAATCATTGACAAAACGCTTATGAAATCCCAGATTCCAAAACTGTTACTTTAAGTCGGGTGGACTCTGTGACTAAACGGTAATGTCTTAGAATAACTCCCTCCTGGCATAGTATCAAATCGACGTCGATTTGCAATGAATGAAGCAAGCATAAGCTATTTTTGCAACAAAAAAGATTAGCATCGTAAAAATATCTTATGTTACAGTACTTAAATTTGGAGAAACGGATATAGCGTTGTCTCAATGCGACTTTGAAACAATCAAGTGAAATGATGTGGTTATAAGAATACGTTTCTTGAGCTTAGAAATGAAAGGTACATAAGTGACTACTACGTCACCTTCCTCCACGAGCCTTGACTTCGCCAGAGCAACCTGACGCCGTACAGAATGGACGGTAACAGACCAAGGGCAACGGCTAGCCAGCCGCACACACGTGCGAACACAGGATACGAGTAGTCGCCATATTTTGGAGGGTCGTACTTCACACAACTAGTGAGGAAAATGACCTGTCACGACAAAGTGTTTTGCATTATTTTAACGTCATATAATGGTGCAGAAAAAACATAACTAGTATCCCTTTCACATTCTATGCCGTCATAACTTTCTGATCATAACTAATCAAATGTATTCATACTAAATTATTACACAACTATATATTTGAAAAAGGTGAAAGGTCGAAAATTCGTCGTGCGATACATTTACGGGCAAAAAAAGAAGAAGAAAGACTCTTATTTCTTGGTTAACATGTATATGGGATGGCAGGGCGCCACGAGAAAGTCAATATTCGAGGCAAGAGTTCGTGGTGAAAATACAAAATATCGCCCCGTCAAACGAAATATTATTTTGTCGCCTAATTGCCAATTTGTTGTCTCGAGTTTGCGCTTCGAAATTTTAACATTTTGCTTGGCATCTCGCAAACACGAAAAAGAACAACTAGGGTCTTTCGACGTTTCTCGCCAACTTGCCCATACTAATAGTACAAATAAACTACAGCAACATATGTCGGGATTCAATATTCCACAATGGAGTTCAATACACCATATAGTTACAATTTTGCATAATTAGTGGTTTCGGGATGTCACGTACACAACTTTGTGAAATAAACAGACATTACCTTTTGTTGTGTTTGGTAAAATTCCCCCGAGTCGAAAGTTGTAAATGAATATTTTTTAAACGATCGTACAGTAAAATCATTTCATGGAGGATTTGTGTCACTACTACTGATCCCACGAAACCTGTCGAGTTCTGCAACACTATTATAAATGTACCCATGAAACTGATCCACAGGTTCAATGAAATTTGATGTCAATGAAAAATAATGATAATAAAGTAAGTCCTGTGTAATGATCTTGTCAGGCCTGTCAAATCCTGGCTGCAGTCCCACCCCCGCCCCAATGGAACAAAACAGAGACACATCTTCAGTCTCTTAAGTCTATATTTTATTATATGTTTGTAATTTATGTAACTGAGTTTAAAATATATATAGGTGATTGATGGAGTATGATTCCGGGCTAGCTACACAGCATAGTGACCTACCAGGATAACTAGAGGTGTGATGAAGGCGACCGTGAACCGCAGAGGTCCTGGTATGGGTTTCCCAGACATCATGCGCAGATCGTTGCTATACCGCTCTAGACCTAGTGGTAATATTAAAGAGGACATTGATTACAGAGTTCATTGTAAGATAATATCTACGTTAATTTCATTGATTGGCATAGGTTTTACGTCTATGACTTCCTATGTATGACGTTTTGGAGATTCTGTATGATTGCATATAATTTCATGATTGCGAATTGAGCAGCTGTGATGCTATGTTATGATTATTAAGTTAAGCCGTTATGCGTTCAGAATTATGAAAAAAAAATCAAAAAAATACCTTGTAAAAAATCAAAACAAAAATCTGATAACCGTGAAAAAAAATTCCAAAAATCTGACAACTGTGTAAAAATAAATATCTAAAAAAACTGACAACCGTGTAAAAAATATCCAAAAATAAATATCCCTAAAATCTGACAACAGTGTTAAAATAATTATCCAAAAATTCTGACAACAGTGTTAAAATAATTATCCAAAAATTCTGACAACCGTGTAAAAATAGAAATAAAAAAATCCGACAACCGTGTAAAATTAAATATCAAAAAAAATCTGACAACCGTGTAAAAGAACTATCAAACATAAATCTGACAACCGTGTAAAAATAAATATCAAAAAAATCTGACAACAGTGTAAAAGAAATATCAAAAATAATCTGACAACAGTGTAAAAGAAATATAAAAAAAAATTTGATACCAGTGTAAATGAAATCAACCTGAAAAAAGATGGAAAATAAAATTGGATTGCAAATTTCATTATATAATTTAACTGAATAGAATCATACATATAATTTCTAATCGTTATTGACATTTATATTTCAGACCAATAACAGAATTATTAATGATGGAACTTTTTTACTCAGAGACTGAATGGTTATGCTAAATTTAGAATGTAATTTACCATAAACCCAGGCTAACGTTATTATTTCTGCAAAGGCGACTATGGGTCCCATCCAACAGCCTAGATACCAGTCCGTGAGCAAGAAAATGTAGACTCCTGCCTGAAGCAGTGAAAAGTAGAAATGGTCATACGAACATACGATCGTGCTACTTTGCCTTTTTAGGGATGCTCTGACATCATCAGCAATTCTCTCCGGAAATCACCACTGACTTAAGAAGGAAAAATATTAAAACTATTTTTGTATCAGCTGCAGTTGATAATTAATATAAGTGCTTTCTCCAAGCTTTCCTTTGCGTATTTTAGTTGCATTCGAAGTCCATCGCCGTCAAAGTTGCTATCAGATAAACAACATCTATAAAACATAGGATTTCAGAGGAAATACAGAGATATGTGAGGGGAAAATGCGCAAATTAGAGTACTGTATACGTGTCTTTGTCACTGTATACAAGAACATTTGGCTTCATTTCCATCATGTCATGACTTTGGTGAAAAGTCTAGAGACTAGAAATACTGACTGGAAGGAATCTCCTCATGAAGTATGAACTTTGGCTAGTCTTCTTGACAATCGCTGAAAATCGCTGAAATTTAAGTCCTAATGGTTTATAGCTGTAATACATCACCTGGTAATTTCGCTTTGTTTGTTTCAATGAAATTTTTGAAAGGTTTTTTGGCAGTTAAAGTTTTTCTTCATAGTCCAGATACCGCTGAAAGAACTTCTGATATATTCAACCCAGAAAAAAAAATCCGTTCCTTTAAATGAATTATCTTTTACTAAAATATATTTTTTAATATTATAAGTAATTAATCTATAAAACATTTATACGAATCAGGTTTTTGATAATAAATCAAATTAAACAAGAAATGTTTGTGAAACATATATGCCCCCCTCATATGCCATAATATGTATATAGCTATATTACATGCAAGGAATTTGCCTTCATAATGTTGGCTTGTCACAAAAAATTCTCAAACTTCAAAAATTAGAGTGAAAATATAATGTGCTAAAATGTGGAACTAAACATTTACTGAAATAAAACCAGAAATGTTTTAGTTATTAGTCAGACAGTGCTTAAATCGTTCAAAATATTTATAAGAATCCAACTTATTAATTTGAAAACAGGGTTTTCTACATTTATAAGCAACAACTACATGAGGTTAGGACCTTAAGAGTAAAAATAAAATAGAAGTTATCACTTGGGCAAGACATTTATATAATGAAAATATATCAACATGTGACATTGTGAACTTGACCTTTGGATATTGACACCCAAATCAATAGAGGTCATCTACTCATTATAAGGAACAACCACATATAGTCTGAAATAGGACTAAAATTTTATTTGGACAAGGCCAAGTCATCGAATTCCTTTGAGGATTGACACCAAAATTGATAGGGGTCATCTACTAATCATAAGCAACAACCACATGAAGTTTGAGACTTAAAGGTCAAATAGAACTTTGACCTTGACCTTTGAGGTATTGACACCAAAATTGATAGGGGTC
>CM037792.1:1729968-1779968 GCA_021229015.1 Solen grandis | reverse complement strand
TACGAAAGCGCAGTGCGAACGCGATTATATTAATAAACATATATATATTCCATTTATGCCGTTCATTTGTGCGTGGAAAAGGCGCGCTTAAACATTCTTATAAGAAATGAAGATGTATTTTATTCATAACACTTTCAAAGATGGAGTAGTTTTTTAAAAGCAACGCATATACATAAAAAGCATCAAATTTTCTTCAATTTTGATAACTGATATGCATACTAAAGCTGTTCGTCTCAAAAGCTATGCTATTCGATTCAAAATGCGATTGGTGCGCTTAAGAACTTAAATATATAGGTTGCTTTCATGTGCGTGTTAACGAAATTGAACAGGTTACTATAGGTGGGTGACTCAACATTTGTATACATAATATGACTGGGGTAAATGGTAAATGTGTGTACACACCAAAGGAGTGTACAGCAAAACGACTGAACAGTTTTATAAAGCAGAATTGAAGAAAAATTTAATTATACGCAATTTTTAAAAAAGTAAATTGTGTTTTAGGTATATTCAGGTACGCCCGCACATGTTCAATGCAAGGTAGGCAAGCAGGTATACCAGTCAAATGCATCGATAGACAATTTCCAATTGCTCCTAGTGGTTGGTTACACATACAGGTACACACAGATCCAGTGTACATTTGGCCACTGTTGGATTATTCCGATTTTTCTACAGGTAAATTATTTTTGCTTTTAATATCATTTTAATATCAACTGGGCTTCCATACAAGCTTCTGATGCTAATAACTCATCATTTGGGCGTTCTTTTCAAGAGTGGGGCTCTGTCAAATACAATAAAGTATTCAAGTGATATATTTGTGAACATTAAAACTGTAAATAGTGACTTAAAATATTAATCCAGTTTGAAAAACGAATGGAAAATGAGATTGATCAGTTAATGTTAATATGTGGTTTGCATTGAGAAATAATAAAAAATCAGAATTCGAAGAATACTCAAAAGCCATTAAATTATCACACCAAAAGTAGGGTGTATATAGTAGTAGTAGGAGGAGGAGGAGGAGTGAGAAAAGGGAGGTACAGAAATTTAAAAGAAAAGAGAGAAATGTGATTAACTTGAATTATTAGATCTATTTATCTCATACAATTGATTAAGTAAATATGCACCCTCCCTTAACCGTGTTTCGCTTTCGAAATATGTTAAGGACTATTGCACAGTTATTTAATTGTATGAGATAAATAAAACTTATAATTCATGTATTTCATACTTCTCTTTCAACCTCACTTAATTATACATTAATATTTAAATGGATATAAACAGTATAAATCAGCTTTGTACAAAACTGTCATGGTTTTTTTAATCTTTGCCATAGGCTTACACGAAAGGAGGCAAAGTGATTATATTTCACCTAGAAGTGTATTATCATGGTTTACTGGTAAATGTAAAGCTTGATCCGCAATTCATATTGAACAATCAATAACTTCTGTTCACTAGAGCATACAAAATAGAGAATAGTTAAAAAGGTGTTTCTGATAAAAGTATCAGTTCTCAGTTATCTAATTGCCAGTTTAATCATTTCATTTTTGTTAGCAGATTGCAATAGTTGTATAAATTTGTACACATATGGATGTATGTAGTAACAACGTTTTAAATATTTAATTCTAAGATCAGCATAACACGGACATATACAAGTAAAATGAAATTCATTTTCAATATCAGTATTTTTTACAAACTAAACAATGTCTTTCCTCGTGTATTCTTAGTGGATGTACGGATAGTCAAAGTCTAGTGAAGTGTATACGAAGGCTTCCTGGCAAAACATCTAAACAATGTTCATATTCTACTGAACTCTTCATATTTTTTATACATCGTCAGAACTGAACTGTCAAAGCTATCCAACCAACCCAGCTTAAATGTGTCTATCAATCTACATTTAAATTCGCACAAAAATACATTTAAGTCAATAGTTGTTATATTATGAAATATATAAATGAAATCATAGTCATCTAGTATTTTTTTTTAAATTGTATAACCAATTTCTCTTACCATTATTACAATCAATCAAAGCTTGATTATATACTGTTCTAAGAATAATATTATCAGTATTTAGCACAATTTACCAATACAGTGGAACCTCACTATTAAGGCCACGAATGGGACCGGCCACGAGTGGCCTTAATTTGAAATTTGGCCTTAATAGTAAGGTTTCACAAAGTCAAAAGGGATTATGTCCCTTTGACACATCAACCCTACACTTGTGTGTTATGTGTGTGTTACGTGAGTTTTGTGTAATCAATTGATTATTCAAATAACTCATTAAATAAGCCATTTTAATATTTTTTTTTATCTTTATTTAAATACAACAAAAGAAATATAAAATAAATACAATAAAAATAACATGCAACAACACAAAAGCTGCAAAAGAAATCATATCATACATGTACATGTTTGCCCATTATCTCAGTAGGAATATTGACTAAATGTAGCTCAGATGTCCGTAATACTTTAATTATAGTATTAATTACCATCAGTTTGATTTCGATGTCAGGCCCGGATCCAGAAATTTTCTGCTGGGGGGGCCAAAATCCGAATGTGATAGGAGTGGTAGGGGGGTTCGGGGACATGCTCCCCCGGAAAAAAAGTTTTTAGTGTGATGGAGATGCTTTCTAAAGGGTATCTGGGGATAATAGTGAAGGTTTTTGTTGTTGTTTTTGTTTTTAAATCCGATATATATTTTTGAAACTTGAAGGCCTAGATCCCACTGGGAAAAAAATAATCGATTATGTGGAAAAAAAACATTTTTTTTCTACCGATGGCTCCCGATGATTGAGCCAAAAAAATACTGAGCAGTCCGTTGAAAAATGACAATTATTAGGCTTCGGGATTGGTCCGTTGAACATTCACTGCTGTTTTGGCTAGGACACAATAGCCTTGAGTCCCGATGTTCGGAAAAGCACCGGGGGACCACCTCCAATGATCGGCGAAGGTGCCCCGGAGTTTCACTGAGTTTGTAACATCATCGGGGGAATCTTGCGAACCATCCTACGTGTCTCGGGGAAGATTATTAAGAGTATGAAAATTTGATGGTGGAATTAAGCGACAAAGTCAAGAGAAGACTTTGGGGAGGGGGGTTAAGGGGATGCCCTAAGCAATGCCCAATGGCCTTTTTGACCGTCTCAGTCTAAGACTGGCCAAAACAGAAACTAATTTCTGGGTGCGCTTTTCAACCCTTGCCATTTTTTTTTTTATGAGATTCAACCATAAGGTCCGGAATGTGTCACAGAAAGGCCGCCGAATATCCCCCCCCCCCCCGATACTTCGGCGAGACATCACAGACGCATCGGGGATTCATCGGAGGAAAAAAATCGCGGAAGCTCCGTGAATGTTGACCGGAGCTTCTCTGCGGATATTTCCCGCGTTTTCCCGATAAAACATCGAGAACACATCGGGAAAATTTCAATGAATTCGTTTTGCAGTACACCCGAGGCCTCCTGATGATTCCACATGGCTCGCGACGCTATTTCCATCGGGAGTACGTATGCATCCCATCCCCAAGGCAAAAAAAAAAAAAATGCAAAGTGGGACCGAGCCTTAAGCATTGAGCGATATAATGTTATCTTTTACCGGCACAAAGTCATGTTATTGAATAACTGCTGTGCAATCGTATAAATTTGATTACAGTTGCATTTACAGGCCCCGATCAAAAATAAATAAAATAAAAATAACGGTGGGGGAGATGGAAGCGCTGGTGGGGGGGGGGGGGGACACTGATATTACTGAAAGTACATTACTTCTCCCGGGTAAGAAATACGGGCTTATCTTGTATTTTCATTCACAAACTGGCATAAAATATTTAATAAGGGTTTCCTGAACCCCCACAAAAAGTGACTTGTGATCATTAGTTTTTGACTCAACAGTGTAAAAGACAGTTTTGTCAAAGACTGAGAAAAAAATCAATTTTCACGTTAAACATAAACATTTTGTCAAAAATGTGGAAGGGAATAGGTTCGACCTTAATGATATTGGCTGTCAAATTGTCGATCTGGAAGCAGTCTTCACACAGAAATTCTCAGAAAAAAATTCAGGCGCACGTTATAGAGTAGGTGTGGGCCCCTTTTGTGTGTCATTTTTTTTTTTTTTGTACGTTTTTAGTTTTAGCTGAAACATTTTGGTTTTTCTAAGTGTTTAATCAGTGACAAAACAAACAATAGATGTTGATATTTAATATAAAATATTTAATATCCATTTTATTTTGCACATAAATTGTGTATTCTGTGCATTAGTATTCATTGACTTATCAGTAACATTGATCAATAACTGATTACCTGGATTTGATTTGAATTAGTAATCATAATCTACACATACATTGTCCCAAAATATGGCAGTTAACAATTTTCAAATTCTTTCATTTCTTTATTATATTCATAAATCTAAAATACACATATTTTATAATAATTATTATTATTTTATTCGTAAATAATAAGAAAAGTGAACATGATGATTATAGACCTACTTTTTGTATTTATATTTGAGAGTTAGTTAAGAAAAATTTAACTGCTTCGTTAAAATAATACTTACAAGTTATGTAAAAATAGTATAGCTGATGACATTTAGAAACACAACCATTTCTGATAAAGTTTAATTTACATGGCTAGCGATAGGTATGCATCTTCCCTGCAGAATAGCTTTTTATTTTTTTTTACCAAAACAAAACCGGCAATATTTCATACCCGAAGGTTCATCAACCTGGCAGTTAAATTGCCCGCTTTTAATTCAAGATTTAAAATTTTATAGATGTAGGGAAAAGTGAATTTAAAATTTCATTGATTAGATTTAGTCAAAGTTATTTGTTAAATCAATAATTTCTTTGGGCTCTAGTGAAACTATTTCGATAGCAATTACATTATAATGTCCAACTTAGCTGTTGTTTTTAGTGGCTAATTTTATACTTATCGATTTTTATGCTATTTCCTAAGCATTTACTTTCAAATAGTTTTACTGATATAAAGTTTTTGTAATTGCCTATTTTTCTTCCAAATTCCAATTTTAAATTTTTTAATTGCCTTTTTTCTTCAATCATTAGATCGCTCGGCAGACGAGATGTCCTTAGGTATCACTCGACAATAGCCTGTGAATCAGTGAAGGTGTCAATCAATTTGCATACACAGTACCTTAAACACATGCTTATCACTAAGTCATGGATGACTGCCGATTCGGATTACCTACACATTAACAGCAGGGGGCCATAAGACAATAGGAGTCTGGCTGGTCAGGTGGTTATGCGGTTGGTTCAGTATGGGGGCCAACGATGGGGATTTCCTCTAGACAGCTCAAACATTATGTAATCAATGGATTTTATAGCCTAGAAAAAAATGTATAACCAGGGCAGCTGGGGGGGCCAAGGCCCCTTGGCCCCCCCCCCCCCCGGTGAATCCGGGCCTGCGTTATCAAACGCCCTTTGCTAAATTTATTGGACAAAAAGATACAAACATCATACACACCGCTTTTGATAAAGGGATTCATTAACGTCCCATTTTTCGAAACAAACTAACACCTGGACCTGTTGTCAGTTTGTTCTTTGTGTACTGCTAACAAAACAAAAGAAAGTGTCAAAATGTCAGGCGCGTGAAACACACAGACTAGTTTTGCAAAATACTGAGACTGGTTAACATAACTTACGACGGTATTTCACGTAACCAGTCAGATAAAAAATCGAAAGTGTTATCGCTCTTGGACAGGTGCCCGCTTTAGCTAGGTTCATTTTGCACTGTAAACACCGATCGGGACCGAAAATGGTGCCCGCATTTCGCAATAGCCAGGTGCCCGCATTATTGAGTTTTGCGGGCAAATAAACATATAGCAAAGCGATCCGGACCGCGAAATTTGCCCGTAATTAGAAGTTGCCCGTATTATTGAGGTGCCCGCTAAGTGAGTTTCTACTGTATTTCATTATTCTTATAAATCTTTGAATATACAGCCGATATCTTCCTAGTTCACTATAAATACAAGCATTGCACATGATGGGCTTAACCTTCAACAATCGTTTACAACATTTAAGTTGAATTCTTTCCATTTCTTAAGATTAAGTATTTCCCCAAATTTCACAGACATAATTCAAAATAGATAAAACAAAAGCATCAAACAATTGGCAAAGCGTTTTGGGGCTAAGACTATACTCTTGGCAACTGCATAGTACAACGTTCATGGCCTTTAGAGATTTACCTATAAGATGTTCTTGGGTAAGAGCAAAGTTCAAACGAATAACTCTTAATAGTTTGTAATACGTTTTTAACCATAAAGCATTTCTATAAATAGAATCAAAATATTTCATCATATTTACAAATATAACATACAATCGTTTATTTTCACTCAAATAATTTTGCACTAATGACATAAGTATAAATATTGCATCAACAGTCGATTTACCTTTACGGAATCCGAATTGTGCATCCGAAATAATGTTATGTCCATCACAAAATGTATCAAGGCGTTTATTAGATATAGTAGTGAATATTTTAGACATAAAACTAACAATGGTTATACCTCTATAATAATTGACATCATTTACTACTCTTTTTATGTAATGATATTATAATCCCCTCCACCCATTTAATAAAGGAAGATAGATTTGAGGAAGATGGTGGCGGTTACACAAATTTAACTGTGAAAATAGTGAGAGAGAGAGAAAATGATAGAGAAGGGGATTTCAATATTTTATATAGATTTATATCGTTCACAATGCTGCTGATGAAAATCAGTAATGGTAAGAAAAAACTTAATTTTCTAATTACAATTTCAAGTCATCATTATTTCTGATTCCTCCTCAGGCCCGTTCCACTTAATTTCATACGAACAAATTGATCTTAGTTTTACGATTATTTACCTCTATACTATCGACCAATTTCTTATTTTCACAATAAAAAGTAAAAGAAATGTGACCCATTTCATTGCATTCTATAAATTCGATATTTTTTTATGATACTGATATCTTTTTATATCAATGATTGAACGGTTTAGATTTTTTTTTATTCGTACGAAGCACCTGAACCCTGCCCATAGAACTGACTAATATTAGTTTGCTAACACTATAATTCTTTTGATTAACGTGCGGAGACGAGATTTCCATAGTGACGGTATGAAACGGTATACAATTGAAATGACACATTATGGCTGGAAGTCGATGATCATACTCTGCGTTGCTAGGTGTCTCTAGGCATCATCTGTCATCATAACGATTCATTGACGACAACAACGATCAAGATAATGTTGATGAAGCTTGATGATGTAACAATAGTGTGTGTGTGTGTGTGTGTGTGTGTGTGTGTGTGTGTGTCGTTATCACCATATTCCTAAAGCAATATATATTATTCTGACAGAAGTCTGACAGAAAAAAAAATAAATCAACATGACTACAATTTATAAATAAGAAAGAATATTTTACTTAAGACCATTCAGTTGTTTACAAACAAAAAACAAAAACAAGAAAACTTAATTTGTACATTATACATAATTTCCAAAATAATTCTGACGTTTTCCAAAGACCCTCCGTATGTCTCCGTTAACGAATCACAAGTGCTTAAATTGATGACGTAACAAATAACGGTGTGACCATACCACGTGGCTATCTCAAGCAGCATAATTTGTCTCGATTCAAAAATCTGATATAAGCGTTAGCAAACAAGATTTCACGTATTCGGAAGGTTTTCCCGAATGTTAGAAATTTTTTACTCCTGACAAAAAAATCATTGTAATCTATGTATAGGGCACAATTTTTTCCGCTTCGCATAAACAGTATGCTATATACAATTAAAATAGATAAAGAATTAAATACTTACAGCAGTTTTTCCCTCTGAATCGATGTAAATGTTTTTCCGATAGCTTAAAATGACGCCATATACCACATGGTATGGCCACACTGAGATTAACAAATTATGATTCGGCGACGGTTTTGTAAATTTAAATTATTAACGATTACATCACTCGCCAATGCTAAATAATGTGAGTATTTTGAGATCCATCCAAAATGCAAAAATGCGTAATTCGAGATACATTTTCAGTGCGTTTACCTGTTTTTTGCTGCATTTTTTATTTTCGACAGACAGGGAGTGTTACTATGTTGGGTTCTGCCTGTTTCTGCTCAATATCCGCACTTGAAATTGATTAGAAGATGTGATTTATGGCTGTCAGGATTGACCAAAGCCGTATTTTCCGTATTTACCAGCCATTTGTCGCTTTGATATCTCGTCCATACAAAAGGATCATATAATCATTTACTGAATTGCTAATGCGCCAAAAATATTCTCGTTTGTTTGTATTCTGTTAACTTATATCTGTATACCACCTGTTACCTGGTACGCATATAAACAAATACTATGATAAATCAGCATGGCGGAATCAACGTAGTGGTGACAGATAACCTTCAAAAAGGTGACATTCGATTTTTGTGCCCGCCACTTGAAAAGTGGGCGGCATATAGCATCGTTGCTGTCCGTCTGTCCGTATGCTGTCCTATCATTAACTGGAGAACCGCAGGGCCTGGGTCTGTGAAACCTGGTAGGGACATTGGCCGTGACCAGCAGATGAACCCTATTAATTTTGAGGTCACTATGTCAAAGGTTAAGGTCACTGTAACCTTTAGTATGAAATCCTTGTCAGACTGATGAAGGTTCTTGACATGCTTTCATTCAACAAAAATGCAGTTATGGTGGCATCTGTGTCCTGTGGACACATTTCTATTCTTTCTTTTTTTATCATTTGTTTTCATGCACATGATTTTTATTCGTGCAGGATCTTTGAAGAAATTCCGAGAATTCCGCAATCCCGCGTCCTAGAATAGACACTAAACAAGTACATGTACTCAGCTGATTTCTAAAGACTTCATATGTGAGGGAGAATTCTTACATATTTTATAACAAGAATGCTAAAGGTTTGCAATGAAATGAAATACAAGCATTTCATAATAATACTGAATGTAATATAAATCATATTGATGTAGGATGGTTTGTTTCTACTCTATCTTCTTTTGCATTCAATTTCTTCCCCATAAGATCAGACGCTAAATAAACACGCTTTACAGTATTACTCATAAAAAAGATCTGCGATCTAGTGAGAAACTTAATTATTTGATTTAATCGGCAATAAATTGAGGAGAAAACTCAGTATATTCATAATTAATATGATAAATTTCACACATCTCACATTATCTCACGGTCACATGATCGTTCACGTAACTTAACGAGAGCTTCTCTTGACTTGCTCTTTACATATATCAGAGTTGCAGATCACTGTTATTAAGACTTTGCTTACGCCCCAGGCTTACCTCGTAGGAGAAAAGAAAAAAGAAGGTCACTGCAAATGTTTACTGAAAATGTAGAGTTAAGACTACATAAAGAGAATGTGCACCAAAAGCAAAAGAAATACGCACGCACGAATTCAACTAAAGAGGATTAATTCATATGTTTATTACACAACCTAAGGAAAAGAAATCGTCCGCCGAAGTATTTCAGTCAGTTGGAGAGTCAAACTATATGATTTAGGGCTACCACGCCGCACACACGATACCCAGTCACATTATCCTGACACTGGACCAACCAGTCTTGGAACACCAAGCAAGGTTTTAATCATGTGCTCCACGTCATGAATATTCATGATCGTGTGCAAATTTATACACTGATTAACATTTATTCACTGAACTATTAAACGCATGTGTAGCATCTGAACTACATCGTTGTATTTGTAAACAGAGGAAACCATGACAACATCTGTGTCTGCTCTGTTTACCAAGGCGGCAAAAGGCGTTTCTATGAGGTATAGAAATGAACAAGTTACATAACTTGCATGATTCACTTTAATTTTGTATATTCTTAATTCATACATGTACATAGCAAAGAAATCATATTGTAAACAAAAATGCTTCCTTTAAAAAGGCAAATGAGAGGCCAGTCGTTATGTTTGTTTGGTTTGGTTTAACGTCCCACCGATAGTATTTTAGTCATTTGGAGACGATGTCTACTTGAGACAGGTATAGTGCTGTCACACTGCAGTATCACGCCGTAGACATGTGGCATGATACCACACCCAGTCACATTATCTTGACACCGAGCCAACCAATCTTGCAACTACCCTTATATGCTGAGCGCCAAGCAAAGGAGCTGTCCCAATACTTTGGTATGTCGCGGCCGGGATCGAACCCACGACCTCCCGCTCCCGAGGCGGACGCTCTAACCTCTCGGCCATTGAGGACAGTCCAGCCAGTGGTCTTCACAAATAGCAGAATAATGTACGTTTGTTTCATGTATTTTGTATCAAGCCAGAAGTGTTTGTTAAGATCGGTATGGGACTGAGATCAAATAAAGTTTGCTAAATAAACAACGGTGTTCACTTCTATAGTATTCATATAGCAGTGTATGTATTTGGGGAATCATAAGGACTTACTTGTAGCCACGTCCCTATTAGAACAGAGTGGATAGCTCATGATTTAAGAATGTCAAGTCTGGGATTTCTGTAATAATGGATGACAACTTATTCCAGGCTGCAATAGTTCTGGGATAAAAGGAGTACTGATGATATGATGCAGATGTTATTGGTAGTCGGTACTCCTGTTGGACAGGAGGAATCTGGTGTTGTTAGGGGCTTGGATGAGGTGATTGTTAGCTGGGATGTCAACAAGGCCATTTGAAATCTTGTAGAGCATTGACAGCTGGGCCTTTTTCCGCCTATATCCAAAGTGGTCTATCATTAATGCAACGCTGCTGGTGTTGTGGTAACGACTTGTTACACATCCGACCGCTGTCCTTTCCTCTGTACTCTCTCTAGTTTCCTCGTCAGTTCCTCAGTGTTTGGATGTTATACCAAAGACAAGCTTCAAGGTTGGGCGAGCTAGAGTTTTATAGGCAGTGCTCTTTACTGTCTCATACTCATTGTTTTTACTGAGGTTGCGCTTAAGGAATCCTAATTAAGAGTCTCCTTTCTTCACAAACCTTTCAACGTTGGATATTCCAAATGAGGTACTGCGACAAGTTTACTCCTTGTTGTTGCATCGGATGCGAGCCTGTGTCCCTTCAATGAGTAGTCATTACAAGATCGGTGACCACTTCCGGTGAACCCTCAATATACTGCATTTATCAGGATAGATGGACAACCCCCTCCCCTTTTCCCAAGCTTCAAGTCAGTTCAGGTGTTCCAGGAGGATATTACAGTCTGCAGATGACACAATTTCTCTGTAAATCACACAGTCGTCTGCAAAATGTCTTGTCCTTGATGTCTCCTGGACGGTCGTTTATGAAGATGAGGAACTGACTTGTGCGAGCCCACTTCCCAGGGGGCCCCGGCGATAGCAGGTGAGGATTCGGACATGGCTCAATCCACTACAATACGCTTTTTGCGTCCATTGAGGAAGGCCGTTATCCAGTCAAGGGTTTGTCCCATGATGCCGTAATATCTTAGCTTTGAGAGCAAGCGTCTGTGAGACCCTGCTGAAGATCAAGGCGTCAGTAAAGAGGACGAAGATGATTAACAAACAAACACGTACATGTATATACATAGTTGAAAAAGAGAGAGACAGAGAAAGAGCTCGTTATCGAAATGCATCAACAAGATACGAAACGTTTTCCGTCTACAATTATACGCATGAAAAATAAAGATAATTGCAAGCGTACACAAGTTAAGGGTAGCGCAGCAATTACCCGGATGTATACATAAAAGATCGATAGAATTTGACATGGTCCGACTTCTAATGTAGGGACAAAGCTTGTGGGAGTATCCAGACAAACATTTATTCACATTTCTATTAATTATTTAAAGGACGAGGATGCCGGTGGTACCATTCAAGCTTGTATCTAGTTACCGGTCACTAGGGATACAGTATACCATGTAGCCGGGGGCCTGATTTTGATACCCGAGATTAAGATTGATGTCTTAAATGGCTGAGAGTAAGTATCTAATTTAAGTTTCACGGTTATTAGGAGAATACAAAGGATACCAAATCCAAATGATAGGTCGACCGTTTCTCTATTAACTCAATGTGAATTTTGTGGGAGTTTTCTCGTTCAGTCATAAATGTTAATCATGGAAAGCCCACATACTCACCGTATATAAAAAGTTTGTATCCGAACCGGATATTGCGAATATATGTCAGGATCCGGTTGATGTAAAAGGTGTGACTTTCTTTAAACTTTGGAATAGCTGGTTGCATTGAAGCTTTGGCGGTATGCAAACTATTGAATCATATCAAGAAATAATTTATCTTTGCCGATAGATACATCCACTACCTTTTTTTTTCAATGACTGCCAATAAAACGCTGTACATTTCACAACATGTTCGTGTATTTCAGCACAGACCGGTTACACAAGCAAATGTATGTATAAAATCGTTTATATTTACCATAACTCATATATGGGCTGTTGTTTGAATGTACATACAAAGACATCATTAAAATCTACAAATACATAGAAAGTAAGCAAGTCGAATTGTTTGATTAATGAACCCGTCTTGCAAATATAATTATACTGATCTGTACCCTTTTTGTGAGTTCACTGAACCCTATCTTGCGAATCACGTTGGGGGATTATATTTGTTGTTGTTGTTGTTGTTGTTGTTGTTGTTGTTGTTTTTACTTCTACTTTTTCTTTTTTTTATCTTACCGAGTGTGAAGTGTGTCCAAACAATTTTATGACGCATCTATAATTTTTGGATCCTACAAGTAACTGGAAAATATTAACATGAAGCTGGTAATTTTTTACTACCATACATTTTTTCAAAGATATATATATATATATATATATATATATATATTTGCATTCGTCTTTTTCTTTATGGATCTGACCCCCCCCCCCCCCCCCCCCCCCCCCCCTATGTACTATTGAATCATATCAAGAAATAATTTATCTTTGCCGATAGATACATCCACTACCTTTTTTTTTTCAATGACTGCCAATAAAACGCTGTACATTTCACAACATGTTCGTGTATTTCAGCACAGACCGGTTACACAAGCAAATGTATGTATAAAATCGTTTATATTTACCATAACTCATATATGGGCTGTTGTTTGAATGTACATACAAAGACATCATTAAAATCTACAAATACATAGAAAGTAAGCAAGTCGAATTGTTTGATTAATGAACCCGTCTTGCAAATATAATTATACTGATCTGTACCCTTTTTGTGAGTTCACTGAACCCTATCTTGCGAATCACGTTGGGGGATTATATTTGTTGTTGTTGTTGTTGTTGTTGTTGTTGTTGTTTTTACTTCTACTTTTTCTTTTTTTTATCTTACCGAGTGTGAAGTGTGTCCAAACAATTTTATGACGCATCTATAATTTTTGGATCCTACAAGTAACTGGAAAATATTAACATGAAGCTGGTAATTTTTTACTACCATACATTTTTTCAAAGATATATATATATATATATATATATATATTTGCATTCGTCTTTTTCTTTATGGATCTGACCCCCCCCCCCCCCCCCCCCCCCCCCCCCCCCCTTGCATGTCACTGATATCCTTATTTTACTATGGGTTAAGGATAGGTTTACAATTTAGAGGAGATGAAGATGATAGATGTAGTCAATCATTTTTTTCTTTGTGTGTTTGGATATCGCATTGGCATCTTACCCTCCCTCGTTTGAAGTCAGAGTGTATACAAAGGCTGCCCGGTTTGACATGCGTATATACTTCGGGACTCCGCATTTGTCCTTTAACAATGACCTTTTACGTTCCCTCGAGAAAACTTTCATAAGTTTAGTAAGTTGTGCTTGTTTTTTGATTGTGTGTTTACGTAAAAGTTTATTGTTCTGTACAGCACTCTTTGAATATCTCTACAAAAATAAAATGGTATCTACTGGAAATTATGACGCAGTTTGATCAACTTGCTATTTAAACATGTTAACAATTGCTTCATATTGATTTGGAGCATGCTGAAAGAAGTCGTTATTGCCTTTCAAGTATTGGAAACAAACATCAATGACTGTTTAACTAACTAGTACTTGTGTACACATTTGAATTTTATTCCTATTGACCACTAGATAAATATATATACAGAAAATCAATTCATTCCATGCTAACAGGAAATATTCATGAATAATAAATGATATCATGCACTGTTAAAGACAAAATGTAATCATTTTGTTTCTAAAGATCCTTAAAGAGCCGGTTCAAATGTCGTGAAATCGATCAAATGACGTCGTTTGAGTCCCTTTAGAAAAGTGGGATAGTACGGTGGCATATGGTTGACATGATGATTCTTTTTTTAACGTAACACTATCAGGAGAGAAAGATGTATTATCTTGGGGGAACAAGAACTACAAACCTGTATCTTGAACGAGACACTATCTTTTGATAATAACAAACGTATATTAGAGAAAGAGAAATTATCTTGTGGGAACAAGATATTATCTTAAGGAAACGAGGCGAAAAGATAATATCTTGAGAGAACCAAAAAATCATAAAAATGTCTGGAAATTTGTCTCCATCGACACAATAATGTGAGGCATATCTCAGTTTGCCAATAGTATACTGTTTCGTTCCGTCACTATGGAGATCTCGTCTCTGCATGCTATAGTGTCAGCTTACAGTTATAGAAAACTCTCGTATTCGTCAATATTAGCCAGATACTGTCTGGTGTGAGTTCAGAAACGAAACAGAATAAGTACAGGGTGCCTAATGAAGATAAATCTAGCTGTCGCTGTGCTTGTGTTTGTGTGTTCAACATTATATAAAATGGCATTGGTATAACTCACTTGCTTCAAGGCAGTTCTAGGACTGGTTCCGTGTCAGAAAAGTGTAACTGGGTGTGGTATCATGCAGATTGTCTACCGCGTGACGTCACGTGATCATATTTGATACAGAACATGGCTGAAATTATGCTCAACTAAACCCAGTTTAGTGTATTCCATGCACGAACACTTTTTTTTCTGCGACCACCATTTTCCTACCACGAAACTTTCTGTGACGAATTTGTTTAAGCCTATGTGTATTTCTTCCTGAAAGATTTTCTTTTCAATCTATGTATATAAGTATTATTTTCATTGAGTAAATAAGGATAAAACTATAAATGTTTGGGATAGTATTTGAATATATATTTAAGTAAATCTTTCTGTAATAGTCTTTTTTTGAAATAAGGTAGCATCTTGTACAAATGCGTCAAATTGTACAGATGCAGTCATAATTCAAAAACAAATACTTAGTACAGTGTAGCCATCATTTAAATATCCTGTACAAATGCAGTCGTATATAAAAAAAAACAACTGTGAACTGCAGTCATAATTCAAATAATTCAAATATCCTGTACAAATGCAGTCATAATTTAAATAATTCAAATGTCCTGTACCGAGTACAAATTCAGTCATCATTTTAAAAAAAAAATCTGTAAAATGTAGCCATAATTCAAATGTCCTGTACAAATGCAGTCATAATTCAAATAATTCAAATGTCCTGTACAAATGTAGTCATAATTCAAATAATTCAAATGTCCTGTACAAATGTAGTCATAATTTAAATAATTCAAATGTCCTGTACAAATGCAGTCATAATTTAAATAATTCAAATGTCCTGTACAAATGCAGTCATAATTCAAATAATTCAAATGTCCTGTACAAATGCAGTCATAATTTAAATAATTCAAATGTCCTGTACAAATGCAGTCATAATTCAAATAATTCAAATGTCCTGCACAAATGTAGTCATAATTTAAATAATTCAAATGTCCTGTACCGAGTACAAATTCAGTCATCATTAAAAAAAAATCTGTAAAATGTAGTCATAATTCAAATGTCCTGTACAAATGTAGTCATAATTCAAATAATTCAAATGTCCTGTACAAATGCAGTCATAATTCAAATAATTCAAATGTCCTGTACAAATGTAGTTATAATTCAAAGCGAGACTTCAGTAGAATAGCTTGGACGTTTTTAATAGTTCACAGAACAAAATGGATCAAGAAATTACAATGATAAAATAAAATAATTTTCTCATCTATATGTGAATCCAATAAATAAATTCTAAATATAAACCTATTCCTACACATTAATTGGGAAATATATGAATTTATATAAACAATTAAATTCACTCTTATTCAATATTTCGGCAAAAGTTTGCCTTTCTCAAGAAAAAAAAAAAGAACTTTTATCAAGATCTACATTGCAGACGTTTGAATAGACGCCATATTGTTATTGCTATGAACGACGTGGCAACTATTCAAAGTCTATAATGTAGATCTTGCTAAAAGTTCATGTGTTTTTGTTTTGTTTTGTTTTTTCTCGAGAAGCAAATTTTGCCGAAATATTTGATGACTGAATTTGATTGTTTATTACATTATTTCATTCTGGAAAATTAACATATTTTATGAATTTATGTTCACAACATATAGGATACTACTACTATTATCCCTTTAGAGGGTTCAAGTAGTATATAAAAACATAATTATTTCACTTTATATTGGTTATTTCAATTTTCTTGAATGTTTTGACGTTGGGCTTTTTTTTTTCTTTTCTTTTTTTTGCCTGAAAAGGTCTTTATCTGTTCTTAATAATGAGCCTAGCAATGAACATTACCACTAGCTCGTTAATAATGATCATATACAAAATAACGGATAGTAAAAATCAAAGCGCTGAAGGCACTGAAGTTGTGTGTGTGTCAAGTGAAAGAAGGTTTGACACGCTGCAGATCTGCTGGGTAACTTAATTTTTGCGGATATCAAAATTAAATAGAATAATGATTTTTTATAGATTTTTTAGGATTTATTTTCTTTTGATTTAGATATGCATATTGATATAAATCTTATTAACCCTAGGCGGGAGAAATACTGAGAGTAAGAGAGGCGATTTGTTCATTGCTAGCAGTTCTTTGAAACAAATAGTGCGTTCATCTTTTCTTTTACCGACCTTGTTAACGCAAGGTAAAAGCGGGTTAAAACATTGGGTTTATTGGCATCGCTTAAAAATTTGATCCCCGTTTCTAAATTTTACATTGATATGTAGTACAATCTCTATTTATAGATTGAAGTAATTATGCAAAGGTCAGTGCGTGGTTCGTAATTAATTTCGGGGATGGTAGATATACAGCTTTCGGACATTTTTATAACATAACAATTAACCCCAGGAGGTATCTGAGGTCGATAGCTTGATGTGATTATAAGTATGTTACATTGATTTTTATCGGACTTCAAGCTTTCTACATGGGTTATTGTAACATCATAAAATGACCGAATCCTGCATACTATCCAAAATTATTTACGACTCACCATTGCATCAAAACAAACTATATTCATCTGCATGATCAAATGGTAGTAATGCAACATCATAAGTAATTAGTTCTTTTGTGTTTTATGCCACGGACAATTATTCTGTCCGTAGATATATATTATGACACAAAATTGATTTTTCAACACTTTTTCTTGCTTAATTTCAGCATACCTGTGTTGTAGAGTTATTTTTAATCGTTCGATCATTTGTACAAAAGTGAGAGATTCTTCGGTTTTCAGTGTAGAAAATCGAATGCTCAAAATGGAGGTATTATAGTTGTGAGCCAGCTAAAAATGTCTCGTAGACGGCTCGTACGAGTATTGTTTGTATTGTTTCTGAGAAAAACAAAAATACTTTTTCGTACGAGTTCTGTGCGATAATATTTGGTATTTGGGTATTCGCGTGAGAGCTCGGAATGTTCTCGAATACCTTCATATTAAATAAGGAGCTGCAAATGGGGTATTTGTAGTTTTATTTTCGAATACAGCTCTAGGTATCTGCTGCACGAGCACGGATGTCTCCATAGCGCCAACTGGATTGTATCCGCTGTTATCAGTCGGACAAGATTTAACTCTGAGAGTAAATGTGATCTTGACCATTGATCTCGAGATCAATAGGGGTCAACTACATGTGATGACCAACCATCCTACCATACTTACCATATCTGAGGGCTATGAACCAAATCATTTTCTGACGTTATTTACTAATCGGACAAGGTTTTTTTTTGTGTTGACTTGACTATTTGAGTTTACCGTCGCTGCGACAGTATTTCAGTCATATAGCGACGTCCAGCTAATTACAGGTGGAGGAAGACCCCGAATGCACGGAGGCATCCGGATAGAACCACCGACCTACTGCAAGCCAGCTGGAAGACTTCCTCACATGAAAATCCGAATGACCCTATCGAACCCACGCGGTGAGGGGCTGAGTGAGTGTTGAAAATGTGGGACAAACTTTCCTACTAAATACGAAAACACTAGGCCAAATTGTTTTCTAGTTACTGGTCGAAAAAGGTGTCACTGTGACATTGATTTTTGACCTACAGAACTTAAAATTAATAGGATTTATCAACGTTCGTTGACAAACCGTCCTAATATTTCTGAGGACCCTAGGCCAAATTTTCTAGTATTGATCGGACAAGGTCTGGTTACGGACAGACGGAGAGACAGGTGGATGGACCGACCGACATGTTCCAAGCAATATATCCCCCAATAGGATGATTAATTCATCGTTTGTATTTAAAAACACACGGGACGGGATATACCTTTAGGATGTAGTTGCCATGTAGTGAGATAAGATTTTCTGTCGTCTCTATATCCACGTAAAACGAGGAGCCCTTTTCGGGCGAATATAGCTATCCGTGTACACGCAGCCGTATGCATGAGGAGCTCTATACGATGCTACACTGAATCTATTTTATGAAATGAATTGAAACATTATTTATAGTTTGACATGAACATTTTCGGTGTAAACTTAAACAAAATATCAAATGAATTCGCCTAGGGTCCTAATATATCACACACGTGTTACATATGATCGTACCTTCTGTGACATAAACCGTTCAACAATGATTTCATTGATAACGCATCTGACAAACTAATCCAGAAGATGAACTTAGTCTTAAAGAGAAAAAAATTGGGGGGATTAGTGCAATGTAATTTGACTTGTTATTTCGACCCGTATGATATATGATACTGGTTAGTAGAACAACATTACCCCAAACATGAAATTAACATACACCGCACAGTGAGTTAAGCCTCTGTATTTTTTATACGCCCGTACAAACTTTGTACGGACGTATTATGTTTTCACCCATGGCGTCCGGGCGGGCGTATCGGGCGACGTCCTTCGAAGTGTCCGGACTCCTATTCAAACAGTTTTGTTTCGATCCTCTTTAAACTTGCTGACAATGAGTATGGGCATAATATCTTGGACAAGTTCGATTTCTAGATAAATCGCCCAAGGCACTCCTGGATTATGGCCCTTGATTTGTTGAAAATATGTGAAATTAACTGTGTCCAGACTTCTATTTAAACAGTTTTGATCCGATCTTCAAACTTGCTGAAAGTGTGTATGAGCATAATATCTTGTACAGTTCGATTATCAGCCAAATCGCCCAAGGCACTCCTGGATTATGGCCCTTTATATGTTGAAAATATGTGAAATGAACAGTGTCCGGACTCCTTTTCAAACAGTTTTGATCCGATCCTTCAAACTTGCTGACATGGTATGGGCATAATATCTCACAAGTTTGATTTCCAGTAATCGCCCAAGCACTCTGGATTATGGCCCTTGATGTTGAAAAATGTAAATTAACAGTGTCGGACTCTTTTCAAATGTTTTGATTCGATCCTCCTTCAAACTTGCTGACAATGGATATGGGCATAATATCTTGACAATTTGATTTCTAGATAATCGCCCAAGGCACTCTGGATTATGGCCCTTGATATGTTGAAAATATGTGAAATGAACAGTGTCCGGACTCCTTTTCAAACAGTTTTGATCCGATCCTCCTCAAACTTGCTGACGATGGATATGGGCATAATATCTCAGCCAAGTTTGATTTCCAGTTGAATCGCCCCAAGCACTCTTGGATTATGGCCCTTGATTTGTTGAAAAAATATAAAATTTACCAGTGTCTGGACTACTATTTAAAGTGTTTTTATTTGATCCTCTTCAAACTTGCTGACAATGTGTATGGGAATAATATCTCGGCAAAGTTCGATTACCAGCCAAATCACCCCAGGAACACCAGGATTATGGCCCTTGATTTGTTTGAACATGGTGCATTTTAGGACAACACATATTACGGGCGTATTATGCTTTGACATTTGGAGCTCTTGTTTTGCTTTTTTTTCATATTGTTGGTGGCTTTTTAAGGTAAAGTCCCTGTAATGGCTTCGCTACATTTCGGACCTCTAGGCCTTTTACAAAGATAACCAAGGTTTCCTAATGTTGAAATATTGTACTTGGTTATCTTGATAGGTATTAAGTGATCCAAGACAAAGCGGAACCATGAAAGGGACTTTACCTTAAATGGAATTTTATAACATATCTTCTAGATACTATAGATACTGTTTGTATACGCTATCAGAAGATTGATTTTACACCCCAAGGTGTGTCAAAGTACGCCCTTTCACTGATTCCATCACCCTTCATTTAACCAATCAATAAAGGTCGTTTTATACAGCTATATACAGCAAAGTAACTATGACAAACTATGCATTCTGAATGGTCATGCTCTCTCTCTCTGTAATAATCGTATATATCACGTTCATGCCCTCCTGTTTTTTAACTTTATTATGTTATATCCTGAATTAATATCACCATAAATTTACGGACAGAATAATACTTTTGGATCAACCCTCGCAGCTTTGTCTTAATAAATGCATAATACATTTCATCTATTCCAGGAAGGATGTTGAAAGCTTACGTAAGAGATTGTTGTTGCAGATTGAACGTCCTAGGCATCATGTGGTAAGCTTTTAGACTTATATAACTATTTTGTAAAAATACAATAGCAGCGCTAAATTTCCTAGTCGCTGTAACATGGGCAGGAAGACACCGGTTGCATATAGACACCGGATAAAACCAACAATTTACCGCAATATAGAAGGCTTCTCACGTGAAACATCCGAGTGAAAGGCGAATTTATTTGTATATGAGTGATGCAATTACTAAGAATGAACATGCGGGGACTTGAATTAACAATCGGTGAGAAACTGTTTTAATTGTCATGTAACCATGTATTTTAATAAATTTTATTTAAAAGACGCAGGCACGATTTTGCTTTTGAAAAGATTTATCCCAATGGTGTTGTTTCTGTTCATATTTATATTTCTTATAGACGTTGTGCCCGAGCGTACACTCGTCACATTTTTAAGTATGCTGTGTGTCCATTTAAGAGAGCGACGTGTTGAGTTATAGTATCACTGTATAGCAGTTTACACCGTTTCTCGTTAGTCCTCATGTTGATCTCTGCTGAGCGATGATAAATTGACCGCGGAAACACCCTCTGAATGGCGAAAGCATTAATGACGGACATCTGGATGAAATAGCTTAATCAGAATTTGTTTACCCGGTAGTACTGTACTGGAAGGCTCGGGTCGCGACATATCTAGGTCATGAAAATGATACTGGCCTATTCCACTTGTGCTTGGCGCGCAACGCATGAGGGTAGTTCCAGGACTGGTTGTCTCAGTGTCAAGATTGTGTGATTGGGTGTGGTATCATACCACATGTCTACAGCATGATGCCGCATAGGGGCAGCGCTTTATCTGTCCATGTAGACAAATTCTCCAACAAATGTACAAATGTGGAGCTTAAATGGTTTCTGATGGGCTCTAGTCCATGCTTTCGGGGTAAATACATTCCATGTATAATAATGGTGTAGAAGTAGAAGATGGTATGTTTTCATGTCTGTGGTACCTTCATATCTTTATTAAAGTAACGTCGCGTTTACTGAGCCGGGTTCCAAAGATAAGAATAAATTACGTCTAAAATGAGGTCACGTCGGATTATTAAAGCTTCCCAGCAACAAAATGAGGGTGGGTGTTTTAAAATAGCATAACATAAAAATCATATTTTCTTTCACTTGTGGTCAAATGAAAATCATGGCTCCTTTAATTTATTATTTGAAGATTTTTTTTACTAAAACTTTAGAGCAAAACTCTTAAATAGATAAGTCGGTGAAGATCCACTTTGAAAAAAAAAGAAAAAAAAAGGACCATTCTGAGAATGTTACTTAACCCAAACCGATTTATTATTATTAGATTTAACTTCCCGCCGCCAGAATGCTGCCATAATGCAGTATCATGATGTAGGCATATTGCATGTTATCATACTAGTATGGCAATATGCTTTAACGGCTGTTTCTGGTTTCGTATAATCATCACGTATTTCTTATATTTAATACGTTTTATATAACTTCGACATGAAGTGTCATTTCATATTAAATTTTACTTAACTCGTTCATGAAAATGTTATGAAGCTATTCAGATGATCGCTTAATAACAGTATCATTAACCCACTTAGTAAAAATTGATATGAAAAACAATTCATGCCAGATTTTATATACTATACCAAACGGTAAAACCCAGTCACAATATCCTGAGACTGGGCCAACAGTCTTTGACCTACCTTAATATGCCGGGCGCCAAGCATGGAGCTATACAAGTATCTTTTTTTTTTTCGATATAAGTATGTCGCGGCAGGGGACAAGAACGATTTCAGTGTGTAGGAGGTAGGATTTTTAGCTCACCG
The DNA here is from genome assembly GCA_021229015.1 of Solen grandis. NCBI lineage: Eukaryota > Metazoa > Mollusca > Bivalvia > Adapedonta > Solenidae > Solen > Solen grandis. The sequence continues at coordinate 1,757,504 of CM037792.1, read as the reverse complement.
AGACGAATTCCTCGGAGACCTTTTGGATTGGGGTATGGTCCCTTTTCGACTGAGAATTGCAAGACTTTCGCGATAACTCCCGAACGGGTTGACAATTTTAAATAATTTATGACCCTTTCGACTTAAAATTTGCAACAAAAAAAAGCACCTTGTCCGCGCGATAACTCCCGAACGGATTGACATACGGTCAAGTTCGATTTTTAGCAAAATCCATGAATTTTTGACAGTAATGAGCCCTTTTCAACTAGAATCGGCAAAAAAAAAGTTGTTCGCGCTAGCTTGAGGAACGCGGATATTTTCTAATTATTTTTTTTACCTTATGATTTTGGAGATGTGAAAATAAAATGTATGAGATTGAAAATTTATGGTTTGTCCAGTTTTTCAATTCTTTATGGTGTGTGTACACACACGCGCGCGCGCGCTGTCCAACATTCAGAATGATTTGACAGTCGAGACTTAAAAGTTCAGTTGGAAAATTATCTTTTAAACTCTAGGAAAAGAAGAAACTGAAATCATATTAGCTGTTTTTATTTCAGCGACTTTTTAGTCCGCCGGGAAAGTGGTATGCTCTGCGAGCTTTGTTGTCTTCTGACAACTTTATTTTCTTTTATAAGATTTAGAGAAAACATTAGTGATGAAGTCTTAACTAAGGAGAGCAGCATGACACAGATTCTCGTGCCTTTGGTTATTTTGAAGATTTTGACCTTCAACTGAAACAGTCTCAGAGGTCTATCCTTTACACCAAGTGTTTGAAAAAGTATTGCGGAAATACTACAAAGAAAACTGTCCCCGGTGGCCGAGTGGTTAGAGCGTCCGCCTCGGTAGCGGGAACTTGGTTTAATCATATTTATTCAATCAAGTACATAGCAAGTTCACAATATGACAATGCAGTTTTGGAACAGGGTTGGAAGCCGAAGCTTATTTAAACCTTCTCCCATGTTAAAGATGTTATTTGAATTATTTATACATAATTGTCGTTGAGCTCCAAAGATAAAATCAAGTACTGTTTAGAAAGAATTAAAAAAAAATGAAAAGGAGTAGATATAGATTAGTAATCACAAAATATACGTTTGTTTTGAACATCAGTAAAGAGTTCATTGTCGTAGACAAGTAAGTGAGAAGTTATAGTGGTATTCATGGCAATATTACTAATAGATTCATCATTTGAGAGCGAGTGCATAGTTTGGACACTGTAAAAGATGATGTGTTGAGGTTTCTTCGAAGGAACGACATTCAGTTCTAAGTCTGGTATGTAAGATTTGAAATTTGCGAGATCCTGTGTAGAAATAGTCTGGAACAATTCTGGCTGGGAATAGATTAGATAAATGTGTTTTAAACATGTTAATAGTTTGGGCCTGCCTTATGTGTGCAGGTAAAGAGTTCCAGGCTTTAATGGCGGACGAGAAAAAGGAGTTATAAAACAAAGATGTTTTACATGGTAACATTGGTATATTATCTCTTTTACGTAATGTATAATGAATATCACTCGTTCTCTCTGGTAGAATATTTTTTTTATGATCATTTTTTTACTTTGGTTACAATTATGAAAAATGACATCTCCGTATTCAAGGAGGGCCTTATAAAGAATATATAGTTTTTAAAGATTTGCGATCTAGTGTAAATTTAAGACGTCTCCTAATATTCACTCTTCCACGCTTTTTCTTTAACATAATTTATATGTGCATGCCTAGAACAATCATTTGACAAGAATAAACCTAAATGTTTTTGTACAGCTGTTTCGGAGATGTTTCGTTTTTCATGAATAATGGGGCCAGACTGGTTTGTCAACCTTTCTAGCTATTGTTAAAGATTGTGTTTTAAGGGGGTTAAATGTAACCAGCCAATTTTTTGCCCACTTACCAATCTTACATATATCATTATTTAGTAGACTAGCTGATTCATATGGGTTATCGACTAAAACATAGAGACTTGTATCATCGGCAAAAAGTCGGGCATTACAATTTAAATCATTGACGATGTCATTAATATATATGAGAAATATTAAAGGACCTAGGACTGAACCTTGAGGAACATCTGCCTCGATGTTTCTTAAAGATGAAGAAGCGCCATTAATGATAACATGTTGTTCCCTATCTCTGAGATAACTCGAAAACCAGTTAAAAAGATTACCATTGATGCCAACAGACTAGTTTGAGAATTAGACCATAGTGCCAAACTTTATCAAATGCCTTACTTATATCACAAAAAACAATCCGAATTTCTTTACTCAATAGCTTCACAGAAATTATGATATAAGTAGATCAGTTGATTGGTAGTTGAATCTCCTGAAAGAAAACCGGACTGGTACTCGGTAATGATGTTATATGCAGTCACACGGTTGAAAATATTTAAAATGTTTTTAAACGGCACGTTCAAAAACCTTACTAATAGTACTTAACCATGAGATTGGCCTGTAATTAGACATAAAGTGGCGTCGTCTTTTTTGAAAATGGGACACACAGTCTTATTCCAAATAGAGGGAAAAACACCTTCAGATATTGATTTGTTAAAATATGACTGAGTGGATTTGCTAATTCAGTGCTTATTTCTTTTAAAATCCTGGTGTTCACTAGATGTGGCCCCACAGCTTTACCAAGAGGAAATGACCGTAAAATAAGTATTAAATTATTTGGAGTAAATTCAATACTAGACAGATTCTCTTGATAGTTATAAATTGGTGGAGACGGACGGGTCTGGTAAGTTGTCAGTTCAAAGTTTGGTCTGTGAAACAAAAAAGGCAATAAAGAGATTGGCTTTGTCGAGATCTGAAAAAAATAGTTCTGTTATTTACAATCAAGGGGGGAATTGTTGTATCATTTAGTTTTCATAAAAACTTTAATTGTTGACCACCATGATCGTGAACTGTGGTTTTTCATTAGTCCGTTTACTGCTTCATCGAAAAAAAATCTTTTGGCCGTCTGTATAAGTTTAACAATTTGGTTACGTAACAGTTTAAAATTTTCCCAATCTGTTGGTAAGTTACGTAGTTTAGCTCTTCGGTAGAGACGTTTTCTTCTACGGATGAGACATTTTATTTGGGAATTGTTACACCGACCCCGAAAGTTAAAAGTGAATTTGTATTACGTATAAATATAAGATCAACAATAGACGATTAGTGTTTAGTAAGATGAGTAGGTTTGGTGATACACTAGGTTAGGCCAAACTGATTGTATAGGGAATTAAACTTTTGAGAAGAACATTAGACAGACGTTTTTTAAATTGAAATCGCCTGTTATTACAATATCATTAATTCCTGTACTAATTTCTAAATCAATCGATTCCTCGATGCTGTTAAGAATTTCAGTTTTTTTTTTATTTGGAGGTCGATAAAGTCAAACAACAAGAATTTCCTTATGCGGGAACTTGTTCGTTCGATCCCCGGCCGCGACATACCAGTCTTAAAAATGGTACTGGTATAGCTCCCTTGCTTAGCGTTCAGCCTATAAGGGTAGTTCCTGGACTGGTTGGCCCGGTGTCAGGATAATGTGACTGGGCGTGGTATCATGCCACATGTCTAGGGCGTGGTACTGCAGTGTGGCAGCACTATATTCGTCTCAAGTAGACATCGTCTTCAAATGACTGAAATATTGTTGGTGGGTCAATAAACCTAGCAAACAAACAATTAAAGAGACGCTGAAATAAAGATAAATTAATAAGATAATGGGGAAAAGAATTTAGCAGATAAGGTTACCGTTAACAATTATTTTAGCTCACCTGAGCACAACGTGAGCTTTTGTGATCGCCCTTCGTCCGTCGTGCGTCGGCGTCCAACAATTTGGCTTGTTAACACTCTAGAGGTCATATTTTTAGACCAATATTCATGAAACTTGGTCAGAATATTTATCTCCATAAAATCTTGGACAAGTTCGAAATTGGGTCATGTGGGGTCAAAAAGTAGGTCATGAGGTCAAATCTTATAAAAACCTTGTTAACACTCTAGAGGCCACATTTTTGGCCCAATCTTCATGAAACTTGATCAGAATGTTTCTCTCCATAAAATATTGGACAAGTTTGAATTTGGGTCATGTGGAGTCAAAAAGTAGGTCATGAGATCAAATCTTAGAAAAACCTTGTTAACACTCTAGAGGCCACATTTTTGGCCATATCTTCACGAAATTTGGTTGGAATGTCTGTTTTCATAAAATCTTGGACAAGCTCGAAAGTGGGTCATGTTGGGTCAAAAGTAGACCAATATGAAAAATTCAACATATGTTGCTCATTTATAATTAGATGAGCGATTCAGGGCCATCATGGCCCTCTTGTTAAGGATGGCCTGGTCACTCACTTTCCCTACTTTTGGATTTTTGACCAGATTTTAGGCTGGGAAAGTGAGACTCTATTATTTGGGTGAGCATTGGGATTTGGTAGGTGATAATGAATGAAAATTGCTTTAGTGAGTGAAAATAGGTTACAACACTATTTGACTTTTTATTTATTATTAAAACTGTAACTGTATTATTTGTTTGTTCAAGTTGTGTGACTAGTGTTCACATGCTCATTAAAATAATTAGCAAAATTGATTATATTGAGATATTGAATGCCCATGACCGTTACTTTTTCTAAAAGGAGTCACTAAATATTAGAACATAACATTTTTTTTCGAACAGTATAGAATATCCAGGTAAGCCAAATGTGTGAAAATAAATTGGTAGGTGTGAAATCCACAAGTTGGGAAAGGGAAACAAACAAACGAATACATCTACAATCTTTGTGTTTGTAATAAATCTTGCTAACGTTATATAGTTTTTCGTCTTTATACATTGTGTCATCATCATCATCATCATCATCACAATGCTGTTAAAAAACATTCCTAACTTCTTTATTTCTCTATAATTTTGTCCACCTTTGCTCGTGCATTTTGTCTGCTATAAACATGGTGTATGTTTAATGCAAAGAAATTTGTTGTTGTTGTATTCTACTCAAAATTTGCAAAGGATAACTTACTGTTCTTTGCATATAATAGTACTCAAATGATAGAATGATAGAAAAAGGCTTTTTAAAGAACTTAAGAAAATTTTGAGTCGTATATTTTATGAGACTACGAAATACGTCTGACGTAAAATCAGTTGTAGTTTTGTTTTCGTTTCAGCCTAATGACAGCAGCCATGGTTTTCGTCGGAGTCAAATACACTGATCTGAGAGAGCAAAAGATGTATCTTCCCGCCAGGCCATACCTGGCGAATGAGAGTCATCGCACCGCCATGCCACAAGCATTAAACAGCACACGGGGACAAGCGAAACTGACACACATAGGGTTCCTTAAAGTCCACAAGGCTGGTTCGACGACCATGCAGAATATGTTCTTTAGATTTGCTATAAAGCACAATCTTACGCTAGCCATTCCTAAATCAGGAAATTACTTTCAAAGCAAACAAAATTTAATGCCGGTAACAGCTGGAAGCCATTACGATATTATAGCAATCCATACATCCTATCAGGCAAGCGTCTTCAAGAGCATACTTCCTCAAGATTCAGTGAACATCGCCATCATCCGAGAACCATTGGAAAGGATGGTGAGCGCTGCCTTTTATTACAGGGACGTTTTTAATGTTAAATATCTAAAGATGGTCCCAAAACTGAACTTTATACATAATATTGTCCAACATCCGGAAAAATACGACCGTGCTCAATTTTCAAAAACCAGGAATGCAATGGGTTTTGACTTTGGTCTCCAAAAGCCAGTTAGAGATATGGAACAAAAACTAAACCAATTAAACAAAGAGTTTCGATTAGTGATGATAGTAGAGAGATTTGAAGAATCTTTAGTGCTACTGAAAAGATACCTGCGTTGGTCATTTGGCGACATCGCTTTTCTCAAGGCAAACTCTCATGACCATAAACCAGTAGTGTTGAACAAAGAAGAAGAGAAACTGTTCAGAAAGACCTGTAATATGGATTACAAAATATATGAATACTTTACAAAAGTATTCGATAAAAAGGTAAAACAAGAAGGACCTGATTTTCACCGAGAAGTTGATTTCTTTCAAGGTGTTCTTGATAAGATAGTGAAGTTTTGTCAAAATAATGAAACTGTACTTACAATACCGCAATCTAAATGGGACAGTCAGTTTGAGATGTCAGACACCGATTGTAAACGTATGAAGACTAGAGAAATGAAGTTCATTGGTCAGCTAAGAGAAAGGCATAGACAAATGTAAAATCATGACAATTCCATAGTCCTTGTTAAATCAGGAATGGGCTATAAGTCATTAGTATATTAATGTCCTTGGGGAAATGTAAGAGCTAAAACTAAGTTTTAATAACTTTTTGCCCAAACCTGTTTCTGTAATTTATAAAAATAAGACATGTTTGAAGAGTGTGTCTGTTATTTCAGCGAACTATTACTTTGAGTAAACATTGCATTGTCGGAACCAAGCAACACATTGTACTCGGAAATTATAGCGGGGACAGCATGGATCATTTGACAAATGAAACGGCGCGTTATACAAAGTTGTTCGGATTTTAAAAGTCAACGTTTTGCTTATGTAATTTCAGTGAAGAGTATTCTAAATTCTGCGCATGGTTACATTTGTTAGCAAATGGCTGATGGATATTATAAAAACGAAAAATATATTCAGTGGGTTTCGAAGATAAGTTGTGCAAGACATTAAATTATAAGGCTTATCAATACATGTATATAAATATGACACCTATTTTTAGTACGTTAATCAATTTTATTACAAAGTCTTAAAGCGGAATAAGTGTTTTGCGAGAATTCATAAATATTGTGTTATTGTTTACAGTAACTTTTTTTCGTATCATCGATATTTTAATCAACTATAATAAAGATATTGGACCAAAAATAGTGTCAGGATGCTGGTGATATGCTTATGATAAAACCTTGATCTCAGACCTTTATTGAATGTTTTGGGCGTTCTGTAAGGTGACAGTGTCTTAGCTTAACGTTATACAAAGGATTCAAACTATAGCATGAGCTACCTAGCTCTAGAAAAACAACCCCCACATAAAGTTTATATACAAATATATACAGTCGAAACAAGCCTGGCGAACGATAACCTAACTAAACATAACCTCAGCTATGGGACACAGCATATAGATCTAAACTAAAGTATATACAAGTCCAATGCCAGCAAGGTGGCTAGTCGTCTTCCCAGCTTACACTGTGCTGAGCGATCCCAAACCAATGATTTCCTACCTACTGAAAAAAAAACCTATGATAAACAGAATGCTGGACTTAGTCCCAAGCTTTAAAACACTGTGTCTCATACACAGACCCGTTTTCTAACCCCTGAGCTTGGCTGTTTCACAGCCCCTATCATGAAACCTGACTGTCACAGCCCTCCGAGCTTCACTCCTACCAATGTCTGGGCCAGTCCCAGACCTCAATGGTCAGAGCGCTAGATGATAGCTTGTAGGTATGTTTACACGCACAATTACCATGCACTCAAAAGCTTAGCTTCTGAGACACTACTTCCCCAGCCACAGAAAACGCAATGCTCTCAAATGACTGGTAACTGTGCAGTATGTCTACCAGATAGCCTATAATATTTCGTCTCTGGTTGTATGCACAAGGTGTATATGAACCAGGCACGAACTAGCTTCTACACACAGAGAAGCCCGTCACCAAAATAAATTATATTTTAATGCCCTGATCACATGAGTGCAAGCAGTGATCGTATATATATCCCGCGCACGAAGGCCGGGGTTCTTTTACCTGCTGAGTTTTTGACATTCAGCATGGACTTAAGCATGGATTAATTTTCAGCCAACGACTAACCACCTTACACATTAATTTTAAATATACACTAGGTTTCTAAAACTGTCTAACAAATAACTAAAATGAATGCAAACGAAGAGAAAAAATACAAAAATGAAAAGTTATGAAAATAAAGGGAAGTGAACTATATACAGTCTATATACAGATGATTTTCCTGACAATTGCCCCTTCTCAAGAAAACACTTCAGAGTTTTCAAACAAACTCAGGAATAATCATCAACCTCCACATCTACTGGCGGCTAAGATAGTCCGCGCAAACGTTGTCTGAGCCCTTAATTGCCTCAATTCGGAACTGGTAGGTTTGTAAGAACAAGGCCCATCTCATTATTCTTCCACTCTCAACTTTGCATCTCTGTATATATGACAACGGAGCATGATCTGTTTGAAGAATGAACTCTGCACCATACAGATATTTCTGGAATTTCTTGACGCCAAACACAATGGCTAAGCATTCTCTTTCAATCACGGAGTAGTTCTTTTCCCTTTGTAATAGCTTCTTGCTTGCATATGCTATGGGAAACAAGCCATCTTCAAATTCTTGCATCAGGGCAGCTCCAACTCCACTGTCCGATGCATCGGTCTGTAAGACGAACGGTCTACCAAAGTCTGGAAGCCTTAGGATGGATGCACGCGTAAGCATGTCCTTCAGTGTATTGAAGGCTTTCTCATGTTCGCTCTTCCAAATAACAGTATTAGGCATTCCTTTCTTTGTCAGACCAGTGAGTGGTGATGCTGTTTCTGCAAAGGCTGGGATAAATTTCTGTAGTATCCCGCCAACCCCAGAAAAGCCCTAACTTGTCTTTTGGTCTTTGGTCTTTGTGCATTTTTAATCTTCTCCAGCTTCTCTTCTTCCATCCGCAAGATTCCATTTCCAACCACATGTCCAGTGAATGATATGTTTTCAAACCCAATCATGCACATTGATGGCATAACTGTCAGTCAAGCATTTCGTAACCTTGAGAGGACTGCTCTCAACATGCTGAGATGTGCTTCCCATGACTTGGTATGCCCCAATATGTCGTCAACATAGTTGTCGATGTCTTTGCAAACATGGAGAATTTTCCTCATCATTCTGTTGAATGTGCTGCCTGAGTTAACCATGCCTAATGGCATCTTCCTGAACTGATAACTCCCGTCTGGTGTCGAGAAAGCCGTCAAATGCTTTGAGTTTTCTTCCATAGGTATTTGCCAGTAACCCTTACTCAAATCTATTTTCGTGAAGTACCTGTCTTCCTTCAAGTTAGACATAATATCCTCGGGGTTACCCATTGGTTCCGTATCAAATTTTGTCACTATGTTGAGCCTCCTAAAGTCAATGCAGAACCTATTTGTTCCATCTTTCTTCTTTACCAGGACAACTGGTGAGTTGTACTCAGATTTCGCTGGTTCTATCACACCTGCATCGAGCATACTCTTGATTTCATCTGAAACTTCTTTTCTCTTTGCGTATGGGATGGGATATGGCCGAACTCTAATTGGGCTTTTTGTCTTGAGCTCAATTCTGTGCTCTGCGTCTGAAGTTGTTCCGGGTTTCTCAGTGAAAATATCCCGAAACTCTTCTAGTAGCACCGTCACATCGCGCCTCTGCTCTTCAGTCAAGCTCTCTGCTATCTTCACATCTGCGTACGTCTCCCGACTGCTCAAACCAGCCAGCTCTATCACTCAGCTCGGGCTCTACAATCGCCATCCCAGAGATAATGCTCTCATCCTTTTTCCGCATACTTCTTCAAGAGATTGATGTGGTACGTGCCCACCTTATTCCCAACTTGAACTTTATAGTCCATTTTGTTGACAACATCCACTACTTGGAATGGTCCTTTCCACTGTAGCATCAGCTTGTTATGGGAAGTTGGCAAAAGAAGCAATACCTTGTCTCCCTTCTCAAGCTTTCTTTTGCGAGTAGATTTGTCATAATGATGTTTGTATATCATTTTGGCTTCACTCACATTCTCACGGGCGATCTTGCAGGTTTCCTCAAGTTTGTTCCTGAGGTTTAACACATATTGGTAAGTGTTCACGACCTCTGGTGTTTCCTTGACTGTCCACATTTCTTTCAACACTTGCATGGGTCCACGGACTGTTCTACCGTACAACAATTCGAAAGGTGAAAACCCTGTTGAAGCTTGTGGAACTTCCCTGTACGCAAACAACACAGCAGATAAGTATCTGTCCCAATCCCGTGGTCTCTCCTGGCACATTTTCTTCAACATGCTCTTCAGTATGCCATTCATTCTTTCACACCAGCCATTATACTTAGGGTTATATGGTGTGGTGAAAAGTTGCTTCAGAGATATCAGCCGACAGACCTCACTCATCATGTCAGATGTGAACTGACTTCCTCTGTCACTCAGTATCTCTGAAGGAAAACCAACCCTTGAAAACATGTCAAGCAGCGCTTCAGCTACTCGCTCAGTCTCTATCTTCGGTAAAGCTACTGCTTCAGGATACTTGGTGGCATAGTCTACCATTGTCAGTATATATCGGTTTCCATCCTCAGAGACAGGGGTTATGGGGCCAATGAGATCAACTGCCACCCGATGAAATGGTTCATCCATGATGGGCATTTCACCCATGGGTACCTTGGAAACTCTACCTTTTGGTATTGTCTTCTGACAAATATCGCATGATCGACAGAAGCGGGTCACATCGGCAGTTATCCCCGGCCAGTGAAAACTCGTTGTAATTCTATCAACCGTTTTCTTGGCTGATAGATGTCCACCAACGATTGATTCATGAGCAAGGCTCATCACACGCTTTCTCAGTTTTGTTGGGACAACTATTTGTTTCACTTCAACTGAAGTCGAGCCCTTGAACTCGGAAAATACTCTGTATAGTATGTTTTTCCTCATCTCATATCTGTAACTGTTACCACCCTTGGTGGTCAAGACACTGTTGTCATGAGCGTAAGACCATAACTTCTGCAAAGATGTGTCTTCCTGCTGAGCCTCACGCAATGTCTCGATGTTTACCTCTTCTTCAGGTGAACCTGGCACATATAACGGTCTCAGAAGTTTCTCTTTCTTCTTTTCCTGGGCCCGCGTTACAACTGCAGCTGAGATCATTGCCTTTTCCTTCTGTGGTTCACCCTTCATGGTTTCAAACCAATGTTGTTCAGGAGTGTCTAAAACTCCCTCAATATTTCCCAGGACTAAGTCGCATACCAGAGAACTTAGCACCATAGCCTCAACCTCTCCCTTGAAATACGGTGAATCAACTTTGATTAAAGCTGCAGGCACTATCTTTGCCTCACCGTCTATAGTGATCACCACATACTCCTTGTCCAACATCTGGTCTTCTTGAACTAGATTTTTTCTAACTGCCGCTAGTTCACAGCCAGTATCTCTCAGCACTTTAACCAGACTGCCATTAACAAACCCTGGCTGAAGGTTAAGGTTTCGCTCACCAACCAACGTTTCTATCGTACACCCACCGGCGATGATGGGTACGGACTGTCCATTAGCTAGGCACAGTTCCCCATTTTTAACACACTCCTGTACTGAACTCACATTGCACGAAACCGACATGCACTCAGCTGAAACCTTCTGTTTGTTTGGAGACTGACATCCATCTCCCTTCTTCCAGCCCTTTTGGAATGCCTTGACGCCATACTGATGTTGCTGACCATCATTCTCAAAGCACGCAGCAGCTGCGCTAATCTTCTTCCTATTATTCTGAGGACAGTCTCTTGCAAAGTGATCCTCTTTTCTGCACAAGAAGCATACCCTTTTATTTGGTTCGGTCTTCCTCACTTGACTGTGGCTGGTGTTATTATTCAGTCTCTGAGTCTGTCTAGAACACGGTTTGATGCTTTTGTTTGAGTGCATAGACCCACCATGAGCTTCAATATACTGCTCGGCTAACTTCGTAACTTCATCTCTTGACTTTGGCACTCTCTCTTTCAGGAACAAAGCAAGTTCAGGTGAACAAGTCTGTATAAACTGCTCTCGAACCATTAAGTCCATCAAACTTTCGTAACTTCTGTCTACTTCTGCCATCTCTATCCATCTTGAGAGATATCTCACTAGCCGGGCCATGAACTGAAACACCGTCTCGCCATTCTCAGGTTGACACTGCCTAAACTTCTGTCTAAAACCTTCCTCTGTTAGTTGATACCGTCTTAGCACAGCTTTCTTCAATGCCTGATAATCATCAGCCTGTTCTGGAGGCATGCTCGTATACACTTCGAGACCCTTGCCTGTCAATAATGAGCTCAAACTAACTGCCCATGTATTTGCTTCCCAGCCTTGACTTGTAGCGAAACGCTCAAACCGCTCTAAATAAGCATCCATATCGTCCTTCTGTTCCTCAAATTTTGGCAACTTTGGTCTCATGGTTCGACTTGCAGGTTCGGACATAGGTGTCTTAAGACCTGTCTCAGCTTTCAATTTCAGAATCGCTAATTCATACTCCTGTTGCTCGCGTTTCAACAGAGCCTCCTTCTCTATGAGTTCTATCTCAAGCCTACGTCGCTCATCCTCGCGCCTATGTTGCTCATCTTCAGTCGCTCATCTTCACGCTGTAAGTCCAACTTACGTTGTTCACTTTCGCGCTCTAGCTCCAGCCTTCGTCTCTCGTCTTCACGTCTCACCATGCGTTCCTCTCTTTCTAAATATTCTTTCTCTTTCTTCTCAACATATGACTTGAGCTCTTCACCCTTCATGTCCATTCGTTCACCAGCCTGTAACCACTTATCTAGCTCCATGATCAAGTCTAACCTATGTATCTTCAACTGTATAAACCTCCTAAGAACACTCCCGGACGAGCCCCCAAATTGTCAGGATGCTGGTGATATGCTTTTGATAAAACCCCGATCTCAGACCTTTATTGAATGTTTCGGGCGTTCTGTAAGGTGACAGTGTCTTAGCTAAACGTTATACAAAGGATTCAAACTATAGCATGAGCTACCTAGCTCTAGAAAAACAACCCCCACATAAAGTTTATATACAAATATATACAGTCGAAACAAGCCTGGCGAACGATAACCTAACTAAACATCACCTCAGCTATGGGACACAATATATAGATCTAAACTAAAGTATATACAAGTCCCATGCCAGCAAGGTGGCTAGTCGTCTTTCCAACTTACACTGTGCTGAGCGATCCCAAACCAATGATTTCCTACCTACTGAAAAAAAAAAAACCTATGATAAACAGAATGCTGGACTTAGTCCCAAGCTTTAAAACACTGTGTCTCATACACAGACCCGTTTTCTAACCCCTGAGCTTGGCTGTTTCACAGCCCCTATCATGAAACCTGACTGTCACAGCCCTCCGAGCTTCACTCCTACCAATGTCTGGACCAGTCCCAGACCTCAATGGTCAGAGTGCTCGATGATAGTTTGTATGTTTACACGCACAATTTCCATGCACTCAGAAGATTAGCTTCTGAGACACTACTAAATGACTGGTAACTCAGTGACTGGTAACTCAGATAGCCTATAATATTTCGTCTCTGGTTGTATGCACAAAGTGTATATGAACCAGGCACGACCTAGCTTCTACACACAGAGAAGCCCGTCACCAAAATAAAGTATATTTTGATGTCCTGATCACATGAGTGCAAGCAGTGATCGTGTATGTAATCAGCGCACTGACTGACTGATAACGTTGTTTAATTAGGGTCCATCTGCCTGTTCGGCTTTGTGGGCGGACCCCGGAGTGTGACCCCTCACCCCTATAAAATACAATTTTGTGGCCTGGAATGGGTCAGATTTTGAATTAAATCTGTAATTCACAGATTTTATATTTTTCCTAAAGTCAAATTTTTGTTGTCCGAAAAGGTTGGTAATTAACTAGCTAATTTGAGCTGGAGGTGTTAATTACCCTGGAATGAATGTGGAAGGGTTTGCTTGTTGCTCATGTGGCCTGTAATGTTGGTCGGCATGTGGGTTGGAGGTGTACTGTGCCTTCCTTCTTTTTCTGTCTCGCCGGGAAGAAACCGCGCACTTGAGGTGCCACGATGATTCCCCTTGAGACCGTTGTACCGTCTCATCAGTGCCGACCAAATTAGACTTTGAAGCATGAGTATGCTTGAGATGTTCGAAGAGGAGAAGGATTTTAAGGCCCGCAAACAAATGGCCTTTTTATCTTTTTACTGCTACAACAACGGCCCCTTATTAGGGTAATTTTGAATTTTAATAGCCAATTTCGGCTAGCAAGGATATTTTCAACCTTGGATAATAGTTTGAGCCAAATATAGAAAATTAAAAGTGAAAAGTTAAAGGAAGGAGTGGGTCTTATTTGTTTTTGATTATGGAAAAAAGCCGAAATTGGTATATAATTTAGTTTATGATGTCCTAAAACTGTCTAACAAATAACTAAAATGAATGCTAACGAAGAGAAAAGATACAAAAATTAAAAGTTATGAAAATAAAGGGAAGTAATTCAGACCTAATTCACTAACTATATACAGTCTATATACAGATGATTTTCCTGACAAATAGTTCACTTCAATAACATCTATCGCCGTGAAAATTCATTTTCCAAATGCATTTTTGATCATTGATTGTGCTGGAGTAAGCTGCCGTTACGACAGTATTTCATTCATATAGTGACGCCTAGCTAATTACCGGTGGAGGAAATACCGAGTGTACATAGGTATGTACAAGCCGAATGACTCTGTCGGGATTCGAACCCACAGCGTGAGGGGCTGAGTGAGTCAGGGATATTTCCCTTTCGGTCGCTGAAGCCCTTTACTTAAGATATGTTCTATGCAAAATAAATAGACCAATTTTAATATTTTACTATTGCAGAATCATTTATTTTCGTGGGGGACTAATTCTCGTCGATATCGAAGACGGTGCGAGTTTTTAAATACTTTAAATCCACGAATATATGTACCAACGAATTTGGCGTTATTACTGGTTACGCGAATTCTAGTGTCAGCAAAAATTGATGATTTACAGTATAACCATTCAGTAGCTGTCGAGATGTTTCTAATTGGATGTTTCTAATTGGCGCTAATTGTGGCGTTCGCATGGTGCTTTGATAAAAGGTGCCCGGTACGTTGCTGCCAATTAAAAAATGACCTAATTATTATTTTTAAGGTCATTGATTGTTTTTCAATGGGCAGCAACGTACCGGGTACCTTTGGCTTTGATTTGGAAGGAAACCTGAAAGAAAAGCCCGGATCCCAACGTGCGACCAAATACCGGACCGACCCGGGTTGTTATGGTGATAAACTATTGCGTTGACCTCTGAACTATACATTCTTCTCGATATCACGTTCAGAAGCCATCCTGTGGTTCGATGGTTTAGTTACGTTAATATGCTCGAAAACTTAGGGCTTAATCTAACTGTATTAAGTAGTCCATATATCAGGAGATATCTAGCTATGTCGTGTACTTATTTCAAATACAAGTTCGAGTTAATAATTTTTAATTAAAACGTATAGTTAGTAGAAAGTGATCGATAAAATTTAATTTACAGTTTTCATTTAGTAATATATCATATGTCAATAAAATGCCTGTCAAGTCATCTTGTTGCAAAAAGTATGGCTTCGTGCACTTTGAGTTTTTAATATGATTTACTCTATGACAGAGATGAACTAAAAGATCGGCAATATCCGATATAAGTTTGCCAAATTAAATTGACCAATCAGTGACTGGGGAAACTCGTATGTTTATTTCTTATTGAACAATGTGTGGAATTATACACCATCATTTAAAGTAGGTGTATGGGAAGTCCTCGTTTGTTTACGTAGTGAAATGATCTATCCTAGATGCAGGGATACACAAACGACACACTAATGCGAGGAAAAATACATTTGTTAGCAATAACTTATGCTACTACTATATATAACAGTATGAACGACACACATTGCAATATAATGTATTTACAGATATGATATGACCCCTTAGAGGTCATGGGCGGAGCGCCAACGCACGTGCGTATAAAGTTCCTAGCAGAAATTCAAATGTTGGGTGCCCAAGACCACCCCAGAACGCACAATCGTGGTTTATGTTCCATTTTATCACGGGGAAGATTCCCCAGTCGTGGGAGGATGGATACCCTCTCACTCTCTCTCTCACTCTCTCTCTCTCTCTTCATCTGTCTCTCTCTCTGTCTCTCTCCACACACACACACACACACACACATTATTTCAAGCCTGTCTACGTCCCTGGGGAAAAAGACAGAGTCCGCCCAGTGAAAGGATTTAAATTATTACGGCTACATCCTCGTATGTCATGTGATTATGTGTATTTCGATGTCGTCCATAACATCGAACCCATTTGGTTTTGATACATAGCTTAGGAGAAGGGAGAATACACCCATGTGTTACAGTTAAATAAAGCGATAGTCGAGCAAGACTTTTCAAACTAGACTCAGAATCCATTAAAAATACTTAATTTTACATTATGATGTACATTTCTGTATAATTTCTGACATTTTGTCCGGTGGTTGTGAAATCATCAAACAAGCAAAAGATCAAATCTACACTGACTTTGGCACATTTTATTTTCTCCCAATCTAATTAAGCTTCAACAATAACAATAGAAATAGAGAGAAAAAAAAGATCATATTTTCCCAAAGTATATAGCATCCATTATAGTGCATTTTCACCATATATAACGCTTTAAATTTGCCAAGCACCAGGAGTATACTCAGGAAAAAGAAACTTTTCAATCTTTTACTCGGTAGTATTATTTATGTACTAAAATTGATTTTTTTATTTAAATGGACTGCCTCCCATTTGCACTCTAAATGACCGTAAAAAATATGTAAACTCAAATTTCGGACGTAAATGTTATTAATTTTGTTATTAAGTCTATCAACGGCCAAAAATTTACTGACTTTCGAATAATTAGCAAAAAAAATTTCTGATCTTACCCAATAAGGGAGTTTCCCGTTTATAAATAGAACTTGGATTTCGTTATACGGGAACTTCACATAGATCACGTGATAGATAATGCGATATAAACAAAATGTCGGAGTCCTCAGCGTCAACTATCGAAGAGGAGAGTAGTTATGCTATTTCACCGTAATAGTGCTGAAACAGGTGGTAAAAAAATCATGGCACAACCGGGACTTAGAAATACCTTTCCTGCACTCTACCAACTGAGCTACCAAGCCACATGTTTTCTTGCCTATTGATTTATCATCAAATATACCTTTATCTGATGAAATACTGTCGAAGCGACGGTAAACTCAAATAGTCAAGTCCTGTACCTGGCTACAATACACCTGGATTTCAGTTATTGTTTCTTCCCAAGGAAAGAACATGTTTTCCCGTTCATAAATAGAACTTGGATTTCGTTATACGGGTATTTAACATAGATCACGTGATAGATAGTCGTTCATCGCTACTTGCCGGATATAAAACTAGCATCTGAAAATATGTTTGCCCGCTCAGTACTATGTGTCATTCTGAATTTTTACGAAAGGACGGGGACCAGCGTGAAGATATGTAACACCTCGATCCGCCATTTTATCGGCCATTTTTGCTTGTTTGATGACGTGAAAGTTTTCTGTTAAGCTCACATCAAGTGAAAGAAACCATACGAAACACCAAAATAATTTATTCAGAGGTTTCACTTGAAATTGCAGTGAAAGACGCCTTCATTCATATTTTCATTCATTCATTACATGCGTTTCGTAACAACCCCTGGGGTCATGCCCTTAATTTGGAGTGTAGATATACAGGCCGGCTGGTAGGTTCTCCCATTACCGTTCACTAGGTATCTATTTATGGCTGGGTGTCGGGTTACAATGCTTGAATTACTTGGGTCGTTCTTCATACGACTGGTAATATGTTGCTGCTAGATATTAACATAATTATCGCTGGCTCAGTTTGCTTTAACTCAATCATTAATTCATTTGGGCTTGTATTGGATGACTGTGAGATTTCAAGAGATATGGACAAATATAATAGAAGTTATGGCCATTTCAATTTCACAATGACACATGAGATGTGGTGCTCAGCAAACTTTCAGTAGTATAATATTAAACAGAGAAAACATCTAAAATAATACAATTCTATAATGAACACTCTTGAACTATTCCAAGTAAATAATTAGCATGAATAACTTATTTATATCAACATTAACCCTTTCCCTCATAGAGGAAACCATAAAAAGACCAATGCGAACAACATAAAACCAGATCAGTCTGCGAGTAACTCGCAGGCTGATCAGGTTTTATGCTGTTCGCTGCTCCTCAGTGGTCTGGAAATAAGGATTTTGTAATAAAATTTGGTAAGGTTTAACTGTGGTTTTCTGCA
Source organism: Solen grandis (assembly GCA_021229015.1). Taxonomy (NCBI): domain Eukaryota; kingdom Metazoa; phylum Mollusca; class Bivalvia; order Adapedonta; family Solenidae; genus Solen; species Solen grandis. The sequence goes on along the minus strand of CM037792.1, from coordinate 1,739,547 downwards.
GATCAGGCTTTATGTGGTACCTATTGAGTGCGTTAAAATGAGTCTATATGAGGGAAAGGGTTAAAACATAAATATATAGAATGACACAAACTTAACCTTTTGAATACATGCATTTTAATTGATTATTCAATAAAGGTATACGCTCCATAATAGCCATATATTCCATAAATTGTCAATGGAGGATAATATTTCTATGGAACTGTGTCATTCTGAAGACATCCAAAAATAAAAATGTTTTACTGAGAGTTTTCTGCGTTTTATTACAGGCGGGGGAGAGAGAGAGACTGTATCTAGGTTAACATTGAAGTATATGGGAAGTGTACAATTTCTGTGAATATGAAAAACTATATTTGATTTATGAGAAAAACTCACTGTAGAAAGATGCCTTATATGGTTCACTTTACTGTAGGAAAATAGAGGAAGTTTCTCAGGGGAGATTACTCATGACAACAAAATTATCAAGGGGAGGTAATAAAATAACTTCTTTCACGACATAACGTCAATTTGCCCCTAAGATTTTCGTTGTTTGATATTTTAAAAGCTAATATTGTGAGTTTTATGCATGACTTTGATGAAATTGATGGCTATTATGGGGCGTATACTTTAACGTTGTTACATTGATCATTTGAAAACTAAGAGTCGTAGTGACACCTTGTGAGATCGATATAAGTAAATAATGTGACTTTCGCCATATTTAACAGTAATTCAACATGTTGTTTTAAACTGACAAAAACTATTTATCTGCTATTATACAGTACTTGTATACTGGAAAAGGGTTATCAAAATAATAATACAAAATAAAGTAATTCAAATTATACAAATATTAGGCATACGCAATATGATATATAAATAATTGTGAATTATTTTTGCTACATCATTAAAACATACCTTACCGTTCATGTAAAAAAGAACTCAAACATAAACCAAAACTAAAATGATTCCGCCGCGAGCGCTATAACAGTGTCCGTTATTGTAGAATAAACTCAAAAACATTATAGGCATCATGTCCTATAAAGAAAAAAAATATGCCCAAGAAGGAAGGATGAGCCCAAAGGATAATTTTCGTGTACAGACGGAATGGTAGGCACACGGATAACTGAAGCTATGGTGACGGAAATGAAGCAGAGGGCATGAAATTTCTATAGAGGGGGACAGACAAGCTTATCATTTTATACCCAGTCTAGGGTTGCATCAATACTTCACCTAAAAAGTCTTTGGAATTTTGAAGACATATATTTATCTATATAAACTTATATTAACATGCGCTGATCCAGCGGGGGTTCAACAGAGATATGTTATTGCATTGAAATTCTGAAATTTACCGTACGTGCAGAGTGGGGGGGGGGGGTAATTTCTCGGGCAAATTTAGGGAAATTATCCTTAAGATTTTAACTTGGGGTGGCAGCGGTTTACCAAGTGGGGAGTAAGATAGTTCTTTTCTTTTTTACTCTTAGTATTCATGGCCAAACCTTAGAGGGTGTCATCCAACACCCCATTTTCTTCTTTACTTTTAGGAATATGGCAAAACCCTAGAGGGTGTCATCCCCCACCCCCTTTTCTTCTTAACTTTTAGTATCATGGCAAAAACTTAGAAGGTGTATCCCCCACCCCCTTTTTTTCTTTACTTTTAGTATCATGGCCAAACCTTAGAAGTGTAATCCCCCACCCTCTTTTCTTCTTTACTTTTAGTATCATGGGCAAACCTTAGAAGTGTAATCCCCCACCCTCTTTTCTTCTTTATTTTTAGTATCATGGGCAAACCTTAGAGGTGTCATCCCCCATCCCCTTTTCTTCTTTACTTTTAGTATCATGGCTAAACCTTAGAGGGTGTCATCCCCCACTCCCTTTTCTTCTTAACTTTGAGTATCATGGCAAAACCTTAGAGGTGTCATCCCCGACCCCTTTCTTCTTTACTCTTAGTATCATGGCAAAACCTTAGAGGGTGTCATCCCCCGCCCCTTTTTCTGCTTTACTGTTAGTATCATGGCAAAACCTTAGAGGTGTCATCCCCCACCCCTTTTCTTCTTAACTTTGAGTATCATGGCCATACCTTAGAGGGTGTCATCCCCCACCCCCTTTTCTTCTTTACTCTTAGTATCATGGCAAAACCTTAGAGGGTGTCATCTCCCATCCCCTTTTCTTCTTAACTTTGAGTATCATGGCCAAACCTTAGAGGTGTCATCCCCAAACCTTAGACGTGTCATCCCACCCCTTTTCTTCTTACTTTAGTATCATGGCCAACCTTGGGTGTCATCCCCCGCCCCTTTTTCTGCTTTACTGTTAGTATCATGGCCAAACCTTAGAGTTGTCATCCCCACCCCCTTTTCTTCTCTTCTTTTAGTTTCATGGCAAAACCTTAGAGGTGTCATCCAACACCCCATTTTCTTCTTTACTTTTAGGAATATGGCAAAACCCTAGAGGGTGTCATCCCCCACCCCCTTTTCTTCTTTACTTTTAGTATCATGGCAAAACCTTAAAAGGTGTTATCCCCCATCCCCTTTTCTTCTTTACTTTTAGTATCATGGCCAAACCTTAGAGGGTGTCATCCCCATCCCTTTTCTTCTTAACTTTGAGTATCATGGTCAAACCTTAGAGGTGTCATCCCCCAAACCTTAGACGTGTCATCCCCAACCCCCTTTTCTTCTTTACTTTTAGTATCATGGCCAAACCTTAGAGGGTGTCATCCCCCACCCCCTTTTCTTCTTTACTTTTAGTATCATGGCCAAACCTTAGAGGGTGTCATCCCCCACCCCCCTTTTCTTCTTTACTCTTAGTATCATGGCCAAACCTTAGAGGTGTCATCCCCCACCACCTTTTCTTCTTTCCTCTTAGTATCATGGCAAAACCTTAGAGGGTGTCATCCCCCATCCCCTTTTCTTCTTTACTCTTAGTATCATGGCCAAACCTTAGAGGTGTCATCCCACCCCTTTTTCTTCTCTACTCTTAGTATCATGGCTAAACCTTAGAGGGTGTCATCCCCCACCCCCTTTTCGAATCCACGCTCATATTGAGATGCTTTGAGAAATTAAGACCTGTGAAAATGCTATGGAGATATACAGTAAACTTGTGATTATAGGAAGGTAGACGGAAAAAAATGAAATGCTTGGATAATCGCATCATCTTTAATGTGGTCGGCGCCGGACCTGGTACGTTACTCGGAATAATTCTCACCGGAAAACTCGTTATTTTTACCCGCAACCTCATGAATATGTATGTACAAATTTATGACTTGATGAATATTAAATTACTTATCTTTAAATGGTTACTGAAACAATGGATGTTCATTGCCATTCTGCATATGTAGAATTGTATAAACAAGTAGAGGAGAGCCTGATTAGACGGCTCTTGATCTGGACCTGCTCTACTTGCCAGTCTGCATGTGTAAAGGGTTAATACACTGATTAGGTAATCAAATTTGGCGGGAGTAACAACACAAATTCAGTTGGCCTAGCTTAAGCTCCGTCAAAACTATAACCTGCAAGATTAATGTACTGTAAACGAAAGGAATGTCTTTTTATTAAAATAACACTCAAATAAATGGAAATTCCATTTTAAATAGGATAAGACACACATGATTAACTTCTCATAATATCGTCGTCAGCTATCCGTGATATATGTACTAAATACACTGCTGGGTTTCAGTTAATATTCATGATCATTGCATTTTTGAATCAGTTTATTTATCGATGCCTTTAATGTAAATATCTCACCGGGAAAGCAGATGTATGAAGCCTTTAGTATACACAACTTGTCGGCCCCAGTAACGAAATATACATAATCATTTGAAGATCGAGTAAGTTATTTTCATAAATCCAATTAATTTCATATCAAAATATATATGATAAAAACAGATGATGCAACTTAAATACTTCATTATGCATGTTCTTCTATAAAAAATAAATATAAGTGTGTTCTCTGTGTCACCCGTTGAGGCTTACAGCAGGTGACACAAAAAAAACAACCTTCAGCTGATATAATTTAACAGTGAATGAAAACAGCTTTAGATACAGCTCACTCTCCCAACTAGTCCATGCTTAGCTTTTAAAATTCATTCGCTGTAAACTTCAACATAATATCAGATCAACTCCGAAGGAGACGATATAAAGATAAGAAAATATTCAAAACATAAACTAATTACAAAACCACATTAAAATAATTTCATTAAATTATAATCATGTGACATGATTTAATGATTCATAAACTCTTTGCACCGGGTCATTCAAGAACCTTTGTATGCATGCGTTTCTGGCATTTTTGAAATGCCGTTTACTGAACGTCTATTCCGCTCTTCCGCCTGGTGGCCTCGACGATAGAGACAGATGCCCCGGGTCTCGAGCTCAGTCACTGCGTTGCCATGACAACCGTTCATTGGCTGATGATACTTCCGGAGCAGTCCTCACGGCTGAACTTCTCTATCAGGTTCGCGACCAGGGATGTCCAGCCGGTCTGGTGACTAAAATATCATGACATAAATGTTAAATTTAGTCAGTTATTCTAAATTTATACAGTTTTACCATTAGCCAATGCTAGAAAAGAGGAAGGACTAATTGCATTTGGCAAAATTTATATCATAACTTTTCATTTCTCAGCTCCTAATATTTAAATTGTATTCTACTATTTTTACACATTCCATTTTCCACTATGTACCAGTGTAAAACGAGTAATACAATTCGTGATGATACAGTAATAAAGTGATATTTCGCGGAACGTTCATCCAAGCACCCTGCATTATCAGGCGTGTATTCTCCGGGTCCTTATTTGTTAAGTTTAATAAAGTTTATCAAGATTTGGGAAATATTTTTTTGCTCTCTCCCTCTCTTTCTCTCTCTCTCTCTCTCTCTCTAGTCCACGTAATATCGCAATTTACGAGTCATGAGGATCCAGCCATTTATCTCGGGTTTTCGTTGGGGGGGTTCCGACAGGTATAGGTTGCCAATTATGTCTATTATTAGATATTATATTTAGCCATCTTAAATTATAATATTCACTGTGTGGGTGGGGGTCCAGAGAGGGTCCATCGGTTCTTTTCTCTTAATAGTATATCCCAGGGATTTCTGAATCTCTGGATCCGCGCATGCGAGTGTGTAGACACTATACATCTTCAATACATTTTGTTTTTAATGTGCGTGCTCCTTTGTATGTGACCTTGTATATGAGTTGTATGTACATGTATTTATTTCTTGATGAGATGCTACAGCATACATCAGGCTATACAGTTTTGATCTTATCTTCTTTATCACCAAAGGAAAAAATCAGGCTCCATTCATGTGCAAATTATTGTATATTTTCGAAAAAAAAAAAGAACACATTTTTTTATCATATCAAATATCGATACGGAGGCCATAAACTTGCTACATCTTTGGTCACAATTTATTCAAGGCCTTATATAAAAAAAGCGAACAAAAGATCTATGTGACTTTAAAAAAAAATGTGTCAGATATCAAAATAAATCTTTCTACCTGATACAGAAAACGGTCCGACACAATGAAATGTTTCAGATGACATTCCCAAAAGGTATTGAATGAAATAAGTCGAATCACGTTACTGGACAGGGTAAACCATATACAGAGGTCAATACGTAAAGAAGCTGCTTTTAATAAAGTTATATCTAAAAAGGCAGTAGCAAAAAATTAAACATATGCCAATAACATGAGGTGAAGAAAATGAATGCCCGAGATAGGTATTAGAGAGAGAGAGAGTAAGAAGTAAAAAATGAATGAAGAGATAATGATATATGAGAGAGAGAGAGAGAGAGAGAGAAGAAGGGTTAGAGTGAAAGAGAACTAATAGCATGTAGGTTTACCTAGCGCCACACCCTCGGCCCATGTCCCCATCAAAGTATTCATAGAACAGACACAGGTGCTGAAAGTTGCGGTCCTCTGCGTAGATATTGTCCTTACCTGCAAAGTACAGGGGCGTGTCGATATATGTTAGAGTGACAATTAATGAAAAAGTTGCTTAAAATAGAGGTAGGTGGGACAGGTATTGCAACAAGCAGTGTTATATATCAAACTGTTCGCTAGAGTTTGTAGTTTATGAAACTGCCGGCATAAATTTGGAGTTCCGAGAAATTTAAGATGGCGGTAAAGATGGCCGCCGTTTGAAAATTGAAGCTAAAATATGCTGATAGTTGTTTTTTACACATTTTAATAATAGGGAAATAGAAATTGAAGTAAGGTTTTTTGATGATAACGATAATTTAAATGTGTCATATTCAATGTTAAATTCAAAGTCAAAGCTCAAAAGTGAAAAAAAAATGACCACAATTTGTTAATTTTGTTGCAAGTTTTTCAATACGTTTTCCCCCAAGGGAAAAGGTTAGGTTGAAAATCAACATTTTCAACATATAAATATATTTGATAACACTTAACCTATTTAGTGAATGCAATGACATTGTTTTAATAAAATACACGATAGTATCATACATATATTAGCACGAAGCTACATAAAGGTCTAGGTATTCACATCTCTGATATAAGCAATCTATTTTGAAATATTATGGATCATAATGCTTAACAAGCTGGCTATTTTTTAGTTATAAATATTTAATAAAAACATTGATGATAATAATAATTATGGTATTATATAATAAAGTAAAAAAAAAAAACAAGAGGGCCAAGATGGCCCTGAAGTCGCTCAAGAAAAACTGCCTTCTTGCCTGTACAACTTACTAAATTATAACATAGTTGTACTGAATACATAACCCATGATATCATTTCAATTCCACAAACCAAACAGTACCTGTGGTCAAAATTTGAAGTCAAACTTGACTGAGAGATTATGGCTTTAAACATTGTCAATGAAACGATGAAAAGATTCTCGACTGTAAACAGTGAAATCTGTCATTTTTATTAATTAAAGGCCATAACTCCTGACCTAATTATCCGATATCAGCCATAGTCAAACTTGGCAAAAGAGTATGGCTATTAACATTATTATATAGACTGATAATGATTGCTTAAGATGTGAAGATGTTAGAGTGCAACCAAAGTTGCCAAATTTTAATTGTAAAAAGGCCAAAACTCCTGTCCAAATTAGCCAATAAGAGCCATAATCTTAACTGGCCGAAATATTATGGCTATAAACATTGTCATAAAGTTTGAAGATGATTGCTTAAAATTGAAGAGGCCAGAGTGCAAACAAAGTGAAATATGGCATTTTTTAATACTAAAAGGGGCATAACTCCTGATCTAATTGGCCTATATCAGCCATAATCGAATATGGCAAAGAGATTATGGCTGATAAACGTTGTCATAAAGTTTGAAGATGATTGCGTAAGAAATAAAGATGCAAGAGTGCAAACAAACTGAAATCTGGCATTTTTTAAATATTAAAAGAGGCATAACTCCTGAACTGATTGGCCGATATCAGCCAAAATCGAACTTGGTCAAGAGATTGTGGTAATAAACCAGCATTTTCAAATGTAATTTAGATGTTCAAATCGAACTGTGAAAATCGATTCCATCCTCGCCGAGAGAGGTTTTCACACCCCGCCTACCTATTTAACACATTAATACGTCATTTCGGCTCAAGTGTCCGATTTGTATTTTACATGTAGTACATCTGAGTGTGTGCACTTGCATGTATAGACATGTACACTGTGTTGTTATACATAGCCGCTGAATGAACACATTCAACTTAGGATTTATTAATAAATTCATAATACTAAGAATAAATCACAATTCTTTCTATCCACTCGTCGAGCATTTAAACTGTTCGCTATGGAAATCTGTTATCAACAAGGTATCAACAAAATGTCACTGTCCCGACCAGTTCGCTATAAACGAGTTTTACTGTACATACAATGTAATTTATTATGTTACGTTGTTTACAAAGCAACATATTCTAACCGATTGCGAAAATGACAATACCGGATATCCAAATTTCAATGCCCTCTAGCGGGAAAGATATACGCACACTTGTTTGCGTAGGCGGGAAAAATATCAATGAAAACACTATGAATAACATTGTGTGACGTAAGCCAGTGAAGTTCAGCAGTTAACACACCACTGGCATGTAATGTGTCCTTGATTAACCTAATACGAATATGGCAATTAAAATTATATCGCTCTGCCCTCACAGTTATAAGATCCATTTGATGAGGGAAATAAATAAACCGGTTCCAAATTACAAGTCACATTTTCTCCTTTACTGTTCCAGTTTATGCTGGACGCAACATTAGAACTCTTTGATTATCGTCTAATCCATAAGTAAGTACTTAATTGAGTCAGATATTTTAAATACAAGCAAATACTTTATATGCAGTGCCTTTACATTATTTTATCATGGTAGGTCGATAATGTGTTTATTTTTTGTCTTTAAAATCATTCCCTGTATTAAACCGAATATACTTCAAAGTAAATAGAAAGAAAACATTTTGATTATTTTTTAACGGCATGTAATCAGATATCCATTAGTCATTCAGATTCCGTTTAACAATTAAGAGAAGCTTCTTGTCTAAGAAATGACTTAGACAATCACACACACACACACACACACACACACACACACACACATATATATATATATATATATATATATATATATATATATATATATATATATATATATATACCGGTCCTGCGCATCAGTCATTAAAGATAATTCTTGAAAAGAAAATATACTATAAAGGATTGGTCTTTGTAGTGAGGTGGCTCCAATATTGAGTTGGACTTGATGTCAAGGTTTGTATTGGTCTCAATAAAGAGGTGTTCCTTATGCTTCAGTCACACTACACCGTATAGCGTTAACGGACGCCAAACGCAAAGAAAAATGCGGCTGAAAGTTATCCGGTGATGAAAAGCATTTCCCGCTGCTGCTCGGTGCTCTCATGATCGCTGTACGGGGCGCATAAAACGTACAAAACGCACAATGACCGAACGATCAACGCACATATACCGGATGAACGACGTACAGTTAACGGACTTCACCGTACTAGTAACGGATTTGTACCGCACAAAACGTACACGCAGCGCATGAAGAACTGACAAAAAGTTCTTTGAACGTTCGACGAGCGTATTTCTACCGGTCACGTGACGGACAAAACTGGTATAAATAGTCCGATATTTTTTTTCGTTTCGTCATAATAGTTTCCTCGCTCTCAGAGATCACACACGTGCTCCAAAATGCCAAAAGCCAAGGCTACCAATGCCTCCGCAGTCGCCTCCTTCTCCTATTTTCATAAGCGACAATATCCACATTCGCATCCAACAGGTCAATACGTGCCTGGATCACGGCCACTTGCTGCAGGCGGGCTCTAACGCGACACTCCATGATATGTGGATCATTAACTCAAACTATCAAAGTTTCAGAAGGTCCTTACACTTGAAATGCAGGAAAATATATGACAGTTATAACCAGTGAAACCTCGTTTTATTCATCATCAGTTTTGTGCGGTGGACCATCGATTCATGTCAGTTATTTATCAGTTCTTATACGTCCCTTGTTCGTTATCGTCCGTTTAACATACGTTACATCCGCTGCATGTCCGTTAGTAGTCCGGCCGTGAATCAGGTCCACCGGACAAGAACGGACTCGAACCGGACAAGTACAGAATAAGGAACGTACGAGTAACGAACA